>JAUTBQ010185770.1:0-10671 GCA_032361185.1 Lepetodrilus ovalis | reverse complement strand
AGAGAGAGAGAGAGAGAGAGAGAGAGAGAGAGAGAGAGAGAGAGAGAGAGAGCGAGAGCTTTGTGAAAGTTGAAATAATACACTGGAGCCCACAGACAGAGATTCTAACTTATTTATATGGTTCTACTTTTTCCGCGTATCAATAAGACAACTTTAGTTGTCGTTTTCTTTTTTTGTACTTTATATTGTCTAGTCAATACTCTTGGTTTGATATATGTATAGGTATATATGTATAGGTATTGGAAGAAAAGCCAATAGTTGGACTGTTGTGTTGGGGACTGTGGGCAGCAAACCATCGCCGTCTCCCTGATCTCACACAGGAAATGATATCCAGGAAGTAATCCAGGAAGTGGTCAGTGTTCAAGACCAGGAGCGCTAGTCTATCCATCACTAGTGACTAGACATAATTAGTCCGTGCTTTCACGGTTCCTGTGCAGCGCAGCCTATCAACAGAAGTGAGCGAGACCTCATCCTGCTGAACACGTCTGAGACGAAGGCCGCATGACGTATGTTCCGTATTGCCTCCTGTACCGACGATGGCTTCTTTGGTCAGCTAATCCAGCGCGCTTGTTTCCGGCGTGCATCCCGTGTTATGAGCGGCTGATTAGTTTTTAATATTGATGCACTAGGGAAGACCGCGGACGCATGTTTGGCCCTTTCTCTGTAAGGTCTCTGCCGGTTAATCTAGCTAATACTATTTCAAAACTAATTAAATTAACATTGCAAGCACAAGTGTGGAGGTTTATGTATAATGTACTTAGATGTAATGAAGTTTACCAGAAATCGCCAGCAACCAGGGTGGACAATAAATAATGCAGACTCGTAGTTATCTGGGCTTGGCGCAGGTGGGGGAATCGCCTCAGATCCACGCTGTATTGGAAGGTCTACATGCACTGTAGATCCGTCATATCATTCAGAAAGTCACAGTATTATACTCCGCTAAAGTTTTAATTGATTTTTGTTTGTACTTTTAAGGCAATGTCATATTGAATAGTATTGACTGCGATTGGTGTAATACTATTTTCTCTCTTAATACTTTCACAGTAGTTGCCATAGTTAGTATTACGAACGGACGATTTCATAAGCATACATATACGGAGTATTTATTATAAACTAGCATGACACTTATAAATTAAGAGATTTGCAATAAGTATCATATATAATTTGAAACTGAGTATATATAATAAGAATCTGACAAGAACTCTATCGTAAGCCAACGTGTATTCGTTGAACCGGAAGTGACTTTGTTGGTCTGCGTTTCCTCCAAAACACATATTTCCAATTACATCAGAACCAGGGGCCGAGATTACGAAACTTTCTGAGTACGATTTAATTCTCAAGCTCAAATTTGATATGGGAATTTATGAACAAAACCATGAATTGAGCATGAAATCGTACCTAGAAAGTTTCGTAATCTCGAGGCCAGGATGGTGCTTCAGTGACGCCAGCCGCCATATTGTTTTCCAACCATTTACAAGGTCGCATTATACGACCAACGTACTAGTTCCATATCTATTCTTATTTTCTCGATCAAACATCAACCGACTTTTTACTTTCGGTATGTCATCTGGTCATATTGTATATACTTCCTGGTTGACGGCCATTGTGGCAGCGTGGGGCTGCACCCCCTGACCTTAGGCCGGTTGTTGGCTAATAGAATATGTGTAGAAATATGAATAGTGTGTCCATAGTATCGATGTTGATGATGGAATGGTGCCACTGACAATTTTAAAATGTCATGATATTTTCTTCAGAATAAGATAATGTCTTTTATTATTCATTCAATGTGTAATAATAATAATAATAATGATGATGATGATGATGATGATGATGATGGTGATGATGATGGTGATGATGATGATGATGACAATGATGATGATGAGGAGGAGGAGTAGGAGGATTGATGGAGATAGAGTGTTCTGCACCAGCTACGTGCAACGACTCAGATTACGACTCTATCACAATCCTTTCGAAAACATCCTTCAGCACGAATTGCACAAGGACGAGTGTCTTAATGAACACTGTAATGGAAGTAATTATTGAGCAGAGAAGTAAAAACAAACAGTTCGGATGCTTAATTCTGTATTCGACTTGCTTGTCGAAAGCTAACGCCGCATTTGTGATAATTACTGTCAAGTGACACTAACGTCAGTTCTCCGCGTACTGAACAACAGTACGTTACCTTGTCAGTTATAATAGTAACCAAACAAGCTGCTCATTAAGCCCATTCCTCGAGGTGCGCCCAGTACTGCCACCCAGCTTGTGTACAGAATTATTCTGATTCATAAGCACCTATAAGTACAGCCTAAATTTCAGTAAATACGGAACCTTTACGTAAGCCGGTATGGGTTTCAACAATTACTGCTAGATTTGTGCTCTTCTGTACACATTTGTATTGTGCTTGGACATGTGCAGCCGTGTGCTTAGCAATTACTGTCCATTGGAATTGGTCTGTAAAAACATCCTGATAATTCCGGGTGATGGTTAGATGTACATGCCTCACCCTGTGCAGTTGGTTACACAGGGAGGTTGAGAGCGGATTAGACCGGAAGTGGGTATAGCTGTAGGTCAGGGTGGCATGGTTCATGTCCGGGTAAGACCTATGTTTGCAGGGAGTTGCAGAACTTACTAGGAATCTGAAGACGTTTATCGGAAGGTCAGATGAGGTCGTAATGAGTTTCTGGTATTCAAGTCACGAATAGGACTTGACATGATTAAATTGAACGTCCTATCGCGAACATTTAATGAAATATGTCACATTGCTCCACGGACGTAAGAGGATAGTGCACACATTGTACCGATTCCTGTTATAGATAATAACATTTTAATAATGTCAAGCATCGGGCTCCAGTTTCTGCTAGATGCTGTGTCCTCTGCGTGTGCCAATGTGATTATCTATCAATGAGTGGTATGTCGGTATGTCCAACAGGCTCTGGCAGTGTGGTATGCTCAGCAGCAAACCGTCCACAGTTGACTCCCACATTCATCGCCCGGGGCTGGCTCACGTTGGAAGCAAAGCAAAACCTGGTCCTGGCTAGTGCGCAAGACTTCTGCTTGGTTTAAAAACATGAAAGTATCTAGAACACTGAGATAGTGATTGAAAAAACAGAGGTGATACCTGAAATCTCCTGACCTCCGGCAGTGAATGGGTGGGTGCCCTGTGGGTAGATATGCAATGCTGAGCAGAACACTTGTTAGACGTTCTACAAACCTATCGTAACACAAAGAATGTCTTGTTCAATGTCTAGTATGTTTCTATGTGCATGCATGTTTGATATACAGTATTAGTTTCATTTATGTATATGTATTTACATTTACACACAAATTGTTATTTTTATTTATGCGAAATAATGTTATATCTAATAAGATGTTTTTCCATACCAATGGTACAACTTAATTACATTCTACAAAGTATAATATGTATCTGCCAATACAAATATCTTGCTTAATAACCAGTTGCTCAGCTGCTAATGTGAACATGGTGGTGATGCATCGCAAAAATACCAATTATGTCGAAATATGCGTAAGATGTGTTATATAAGATATTTTCCCTAGAACTATTCCAATTGTAACATACCAAATTGAAATAATTAGGATGTCTTAGTCAAGTGTATATCCGTATTGGAGTATGGTCTGTTAAAAAAACTAATACAGTATTTACCAACCACCAAAATGCCAATGAACATTTAATTATCATAAACATCTAATTATCAGGAAATGTGGTACTGTTGTACTGTTGTTTTCCAGGAATGGACTGTGACGTCATACACTAGATCTGAACATTTACAAACTTTTTACTCGGTAAATACTTTTCTTTCTTGCACCGATTAACCATCCCTATTAGCTAAAAACACATCTGAATGGCCCTATATATCATACATAATCCCATTAGAAAAGTATCAATCATGTATTACACAACAATTCACAACATAATATTTGAGTATAATGTTTAATGTTCAGCTAAATTAATAATTGAATGGCATCTGCAAATGTCAACTACAAGATAAATTGCTGTCCTGATATTATGACCCTTCACGTTACAGAGAGGAAATCTTCTTAATGATATCAATAACAATTGTATATATGAGATGTCATGATAGGGTATTGATGTCTACTCATGTATGATGCAGTTTAATACAATTATGTCATTGATGCAAAAGTGCAACGTAGATAGTTAATTAGTAATATCAGAATTTAGTTTTAATTACTAAACCGGTGTTACATTGGCCATGTATTTTTATCTGTCAGCAGTAATTGGTTGCAAGCTTAGACAAGGTTATTTGGCTAGGATTGCAGTTACCATGTTTTATGCTGAAGTATATACGGTTTCTGAAGCTATATCTACATTTCAGAATGCACAATCTGTGTTTTTAGAACATGGTATTCGTATAGCGTAGACATTGTCAGTTCTATGTCACAGTAAGTTTGATTTCTTTGGCAGGCATTCATCAAAAGCTATGGCCGTTACTGCAGTGGCTCCAAGTAATGGGTATGTCAAGCTGAGTCAGTCACACACTTTTTCATCATTCCAGAGAATCAACATGACAGTCAGTCACACACTTCTTCATCATTCCACAGAATCAACATGACAGTCAGTCACACACTTCTTCATCATACCACAGAATCAACATGACAGTCAGTCACACACTTCTTCATCATTCCACAGAATCAACATGACACTCAGTCACACACTTCTTCATCATACCACAGAATCAACATGACAGTCAGTCACACACTTCTTCATCATACCACAGAACCAACATGACAGAGCACAACATTCAACAGTCACCAGACCTGGGTATCCTTTCATGAAGCTCTCTTATTCACTAAGAGTCCAAATAGCGCTCTCTGTGCCGTTAGCTAATGCACTGCTAAGAGAGCGACATGGTCTCTTAATGGATAGGAAGAGATCTTCGTGAAAGGATACTCTGATACGTCGCATACTCTCTAACATCCTACTCTCTAACATCCTATCTAACATCCTACTCTCTAACATCCTACTCTTAGTGCCACAGATCAGTTGGCCGTCCAGTTGTATTCTCAGCATCATAGTTTATGAAAAGTTTACTTCAGGGTGATATTGTTTGCTTTTTGATATATGCGATATCCTGATACAGTTTGGGTGAAATATAGTACGGAAGTGCCCTATGAGTGTGAGACCTTCAGCAATCTATTACTAGTAGTGCATAATTCTCATCACGGTCTGTTCTGAGTAAAGAACTCATAAAGACCAAACGAGATAAAGATTGAAAGAAACTAACAAAATGTACAACTACTCGAGAACTATTACACATCAAGACAGTAGCATACCAATTGCAAGCTATAACAGAGCATCACTGGACACTTCAGGCGGCGGTAAGACCGAGTAGCCTACACGATAGCGTATGAAGTCAGTTTGAAGCTTAACGGACACGTAAAAGATGTGCATCTACATGTCATATGGTGTCGGCGGGAAGAAGCTAGTCTGGCTGGGGCTAAAACAGACAAGAACTACTACATACAATGACTACTACAGTCCAGTACTACTAAACTAGGTTACTACAGTCTAGCGCTACCAGTAGTATAACTATACTAGACGGGGGCAGTAATGATAACGCGCCATGTTTACAGTGACATCTGGCGTTGAGAAGGATAAATAAATGTCTCTTTAGAGATTCCACTTGACCCCGGTTTATTGCAGCAGGATTAAACCTACCCTGTGACGATAACGCTGAGTTTCTGATAGCTTCTGGATGAGTCTGGAACCGAGCATGTTGAAATACAGTTGCCGTAAACACGTCGAGAACACCGTATCAAACTACCATTAGCATTTGTCTCAATGAAGGTTTAAATTGACGAGTAAGAGGAGATAACTCATTCACGGTGATGACAGAGTGAAGAATTAAGTACTGTAATCTAAGTGGGAGCTGAAAGCATTTAAAGTTGCGAGTAGCAGGGCTATCTTGTTGCAGCATCATAGAGACACGTGTCAATGGTGTTATCTTGTGTCCCTCTACCTGCCCACACCTACGTGTGAAAAACAAGTAGAATAAAACAGCAGTAGGTTGAAAGAAACGCGAGTTTAAATAGTTTAAGAATTACACGATCGATATGTATCCGCGTCACCAGTATTGTTAATTGGTTGTCGACAGTCGTGATAATATTGAAACTTCGACATTTATTTGTCAACTTCAGTTTAAAGTGTTGGAATAAGAGATTATGTTGCCATTGGCTTTTCTCCCTTTGGAAACATAAATTGCTTTACATTGAACTCCTGTGTCAGCCATGATGATCCTAGTGTTGAGAATGAATGTGCGGACGATCAACTGCCAGGATCCTTCATCAGAATTGAAGTCAGAATAGAGAAACAACTGTTTAATAAGCCTTCATCAGATACACCAAAATGACCATTTATATTTAGTTTGGTCGATTGCAGTAATGAAATTATGCATATGCAGACGTGTAACTGCTCTGTTTATGTGTGCATGCTTTACACTAACAAAAAAATACTGGTAACGTTCCCTCTGTGGCTATACAGCAGCTCTTTATGGTATTCTGATAGGTTTCATTGTTCATGGTCTATTACATGAAACAATGGTAGATTGAAATATGTTTTACTTATCACGCTTGAATATATTCAAATAATCTTTATAAACATAACACGGAGAAAGTTGGGAGAAAATTGGTTCCGAGATTTAATAGTCAGCCTTCTATATTTCATCAAATCGATTACAGAATGGCCAATATAAACGCTTCACCAATCAACACGGAGACAGAGATAGACGTTAATTCCATTCAGGGTCAGCTTTAAGAAGACTTGTGACTTTCAACAAATCAATGTAACTTGAACTTTCAGATGTAAACGGAAGTAGTTGTTTTTCTAAACCCACATTCAAAACAAGACTTCGAAATTCTATATAAATCGCTGAAATTAGAAACGGTGGATGTCTCTGTGCATTCCGGTTACATCCATCATAATTATCTCCTGGTAATACTTCCTAGCATTCAAAGAATGTGGAATTTGTTACACATATTGTTGTCTGTCAACTTGTTGATAATCATCCATGTCAAATACTGACACCCAGTAATTTATTTGGTAATATACTTACTTTATTTTCCCCAAAGTGTTCTAAGTTGAAGGTTTGTACACAAAGCGATGCTAATCATATTCTATCCGAGGATCTTTAAGAGAAAGTGTTGACATCCTGCTGATGAAGGAGGTGATGATTAGGAAGCAGTGTTATTTCAACGTGTATCGCAGCCAGGCTCGTCAAATTCTCTTACATTTGCAGGTACTTTGAATAAGATTAATTTCAGGGAAATACATTTCATGATAAAGTAGGAAATAAAGCAATATATATTTTAATGACAAAGTAAATAATTAGCTTATCTCTGAATGGTTATATCTGATGTCCTAGTTTGACATATTGTATTCGGGGTCTTCTAGCACCGGTTCTCGTGCTGCCTATATTGGATACATCAAACATTTCTATATACAAATATGCTATTGTTGTTTCAATACTACAGGTATGGATATTGATGTCCATAGTCGCTATTCTAAATTACAACATATGTATATTGTATTACTAGATATAATGTTACATTGTTACAACTTGAATGGCTGGGGATGTGACACATCTAGTGACGGATGTGACTGTTTTCACCTGCATCTGCTATTGCTTGATAGTGGGAGTAATTTGAAAAACGGTAGCTTCTTTTTTTTTGGTGGAACTTACATCATGCTGACGAATTCTGATGAAAGTTGTACGTTTCTATTCGTGCGCTTTTGTGTGTGAGCGTGCGTACGCACGTGTGTGTGTGTATGTGTGTGTGTGGCTGTGTGTGTGTGTATGTATGTGTGTGTATGTGTGTGTGTGTACGTGCGTGTGTGTGTGTGTGTGTGTGTGTGTGTGTGTGTGTGTGTGTGTGTGTGTGTGGTTGTGTGGGTGAGTCTGTACATCCTCGCGGGGACTGACATTATCATTGTTCCCTAGTTACCCATGTTTGTGAAGCCGTTTCCTATCAATTTAAAGAATTGACGTTGTAAAAAGTAGACCTCAGATTCCAAACAACCTCATCTAATCTGTGATCATCTGATCAATAGTCCCAATCTTAATGTGAGAAGTGAGGCCACCTCGACTCGCATACCATGGTGTGCCATTATAGGCTTGGCGTACACCTGAAGACATCCAACACAAGCCACTGCTCTCGATCACAGCACACTATGTTTTGTCTTTATAGTCTTCATTTGTAGTCAGACTCGCCTTGAATAATATTAAGCATTTTCTCAAATACTATGTTCATTTATCCATATCAAAGTAAGTTAATATCAGTATTAATATCCAATTCAAAGTATTCACTGTTGGTTAATTATAACATTTCTAGTTCTCTACATTATTATACCATGCCTTTGGCTTGGGATTCTGAAATAAATATGCTACATGAATAGACTATGCAATTATTTATTTAAATGCTTGTTCTGGGTAAAAGGTTATTCCAAGATTGGCCTACCCAAGCCTGATAGCAATGTTTACTGTGATGCAGGTCATGTTGAAACTCGTATAGGTTACTGGAAGCATGGCGAAGTCAGATGATGATCCTGAAGAACCAGAGGGACCAATGTAATAACTGAAGATGTGCTATTGAGACCGCTGTTATATAACTGAAGATGTACCATTGAAACCAGCGTTATATAACTGAAGATGTACCATTGAAACCAGTGTTATATAACTGAAGATGTACCAATGAAACCGGTGTTATATAACTGAAGATGTATCATTGAAACCAGTGTTATATAATTGAAAATGTACCATTGAAACCAGCGTTATATAACTGAAGATGTACTATTGAAACTAGTGTTATATAACTGAAGATGTACCATTGAGACCAGTGTTATATAACTGAAGATGTACTATTGAGACCAGTGTTATATAACTGAAGATATACCATTGAAACCAGTGTTATATAACTGAAGATGTACCATTGAGACCAGTGTTATATAACTGAATATGTACCATTGAGACCAGTGTTATATAACTGAAGATGTACTATTGAGACCAGTGTTATATAACTGAAGATGTACCATTGAAACCAGCGCTATATAACTGAAGATGTACTATTGAAACCAGTGTTATATAACTGAAGATGTACTATTGAGACCAGTGTTATATAACTGAAGATGTACCATTGAGACCAGTGTTATATAACTGAAGATGTACCATTGAAACCAGCGTTATATAACTGAAGATGCACTATTGAGACCAGTGTTATATAAATGAAGATGTACTATTGAGACCAGTGTTATATAACTGAAGATGTACCATTGAAACCAGCGTTATATAACTGAAGATGTACCACTGAGACCAGTGTTATATAACTGAAGATGTACCATTGAAACCAGTGTTATATAACTGAAGATGTACCATTGCAACCTTGTTATATAACTGAAGATAAACCAGATAAGAGACCAAATATAACTGAAGATAAACCAAGGAGACAATGGCGCCTATTCTCGAAACGTTATTACGAACTTGAGACAATCTTAAGTAACGATTCATTTAGTAGAGCTATTAAAATTGTAAGCACATTCTTTCGCTAATAAGATCGTAAGAACGTTTCGAGAATAGGCCCTCAGTTCTACAACATGAAGATACATAGAGAAAAATATCGGAAATGTGAGGTGTTTGTTTATGAGAATAGCTTGTTATATATAGACACACCGTCTACAGTACTAGAATGTTAGTACCAACACTCATCCAGTAGATTGGCTATATGTGTTAACAAGGGTTGTCTGGAATTTGGACAGGTTAACAGTTTTCCGTTCGGAAGTCTATGTATAACATAAAGATCCCAGATAGCATGGACACGTTGTGTTAACGTTGGCGGTTTAGTGACGTGGCCAAAACCTGCACCAATCCTCAACATTGCTGGGTTGTCTTGTATCTTAGACTGGATGCAAATTAAGTTGATTATAAAAAACAAACATGATATAATATTATATCTTTCATAGTGTGTACTACATGTATATGTTACATTTGTGCTATCCAAAAATAAATACCCGTAGCAAACTAAGTAAGACTCTAGCGAAGTATGGCCTTTACCATACATGCTGTATAGTCGTGCTCAAGCTCAATTGTTATCTTGGGATTTGTAGTGAGCAAAACTGAGTTGAACATTCAACCATACTCAAAAATGTTTCATAATCTCGGGGTCAATAGATTTTATGTGTAGGCTGACGAGAATGTTCATTTATGTGTTATTCTTTGAATTTAATGATGGAATGATCATGAAGTTGTCCAATACATCATTTGGAAGACAACTTTCCATACTGCTATGAAGTAACATATACTGTAATTAAATACATGTATATAGATGTCTTCTCTAGATCGCTTTCACTTAGGATGTGTCAATTACAATAAAGATATGTCGGTTATGGTCAGGCTATTTCGGATTCATTGAGGATGTATATATTGTTGCAATAAAATGCATATCTACATATAGCAAGGCGACAGTATCAAATTCTGTTATGTATAGTATGTTGAGAGAGATTGAGAGAGCGTGAGAGAGCGCGAGAGAGAGGTGTGTGTGTGTGTGTGTGTGTGTGTGTGTGTGTGTGTGTGTGTGAGTGTGCGTGTGTATGTGTGTATGTGTTTTATCTCGCTCTCTCTCTCTATCTCTCTAACAGACAGACAT
>JAUTBQ010185759.1:0-10672 GCA_032361185.1 Lepetodrilus ovalis | reverse complement strand
CGGCCACAGACCTTCCACCATTAGCTCCACCACTCACACCATCACATTGTATCCGTATAATCCACAACAGAATCAAATGTACCATGTTCCTCACGGTGTTTCACTATATTCTCTGCCACTTTAGCCCCCACACCTGCCACATACGATAAAAGTGAAGCTGAAGCAGAGTTTACATCTACCCCTACGTTGTTTACTAGGCTCTCTACACCCTCATGAAGTTTACGCTCTAAGAGCTTTTGGTCTACATCGTGTTGGTACTGTCCTATGCCTAGGCTCTTAGGGTCTATTTTGACCAGTGTTGCCATAGGGTCACGCAAACGCCCTGCTATGGAGATGGCTCCACGTATGGTGACATCTAAGTCTGGGTATTCCTGAGAAGCAACAGCAGAAGCAGAATATACAGAAGCCCCTGCTTCTGAGACTACGGTATAAGGTATGGTCACACCATCAGTGTTGAGCTTGGCAAAGAAGGCTTGGGTTTCGTTGCTCGCAGTTCCGTTTCCTATGGCTACACCTTGGATGTTATACTTTTTCACTAGTTTTGCTACCACGTCACGTGACTTGTCATACTCGTCTCGTGGAGGTACGGGGTAGATGACCGCATGGTCTAAGTAGGTACCATTTTCATCAATCACCGCCAGTTTGCACCCTGTACGAAAAGCAGGATCTGCACCCAAGAGTACTTTCCCTATGATGGGAGGACTCATAAAAAGTTGTGTCATGTTCTTACCAAATACACCTATGGCTGCCACATCTGCCTTTTCTTTAAGTAGTGCGGACACCTCACGTTCTATGGAGGGGTAGAGCAAACGTTTGAAGCCGTCTTTGTAAGCATCTAAAAGTAAAGTCTTTGCGCTTCCCATGTAGTCTCTGAGCTTATAACGTTTGAGGGTATCTAGGTAACGTACTGTGTCGATGGTAAGTTTTACACTCAGTTCTTTTTCTTTCTCTCCACGCTTGATGGCTAAGTATCGGTGTGAGGGAATGTAGGCTACCTTTTCAGAGTGAGACTTGTAGTTTTTAAAACTTCCATTTTCTACAAACTTCTTCGTAGCCTTTACTTCTATGTTCCCATGACGTTGTACCATCTCACGTAGTACCTCACGCTCTTTGGGTTGCTCAGCATAACGCTCTGCGATGATGTCTTGTGCCCCTTTAATGGCATGGGCTACATCTTTCACTTCACCTCGTACAAACTGCTTTGCTTTACGGGTAAACTCTTCTTTACTGAGCTTGGCAGACTGTAGTACATTTGCTAAGGGTTCTAGTCCTTGATTGATGGCGGTGAGGGCTCTGGTATTCTTCTTCTCTTTGTAAGGACGGTAGATATCTTCTAGGGCTGTCATGGTCTCTGCCTCCTCTACCTCAGAACGTAACTTGGCATCCAGCTGTTCGCGCTCTTTTAAGATGCCTAGTATCTCCTCTTTACGCTCTAACAGACGCTTGGCACTCAAGTACACATCGTTAAACAATCGTAACTGTTCATCATCTGCCCCTCCAGTAAGTTCTTTACGATACCGTGCGATGAAAGGGATGGTATCACCCTTCTCTAGTAAGGTTAAAATGTTTTTAATTTGATTTTGGTTAAGGGTGGTTTTTTTGGCTAGTAGTGCCGTGAGGTTTTGCATAAGGTCGCTCCTATATTTCAAGGAGCAATTATAGCTAAATCATTATCATAAAATTAATGTTATTATCTAGGTACCATTGGACCTACTGGATTATTTACATTACAGTAATCAAAATTTTGCTTTTGTGTAGCACTCATATCAATTGTTCTTTTACACTTCCATATGTATGAATCACTTATTTCAGTTGTTTGAGGTACATTTGCCGCAATATCATCATACCTATTATCCAATGCTACGGCTTTTGCTGCTTGCCCTCCATTCTCAAATTTGTATGAGAGCATAGCACCCACTAGTCTTAGCATATCTTCTCTTCCGTCCATTTCACCTTGAACGTATGCATGTGTAGCCCACCCACCATCATTTGTACCATCTTCAGGTAAACCATCATTCTCAATAAATGAAAGAGCCTTTTCTCCCCCTGGTAATAAATTATATATACTCATAAAAATTCTAGGATCTTGGAAATATCTATTATTACTCATACTGATACCATCACTACCACCAAATTGTAATATGAGTGTCGTTGTATCTAAGTTTTCTACTTCAGCTGAAGTAAGACCTAATGCAAACCAACCATCTAAAGGAATAACAAAACTATTTTCTGCATAATTTTCCTCCTTAAGACGCTTAATATTGTAAAATACTGAACCTCCACCTGTCGAACTACCTATAACACCAATTTTTGATTTATTAACAAAGTTTCCTTGATTATCCAGCGTGGTTTTAATCTTTTGAAAGTCTACTTCCCTATTTGGTGTAGTTGAAACAGCAATAACAAGATACCCTTTAGAAACAATAAACTCAATAAACTTTACATAACCTTTTCTATTACTATTTGGGGTATTGGCTTTACCGTCATCAATATATGCACTCCAACCACCAGTACTTACTATAACCACAGGAGCATTTAATTTAACTTGACCATTTTTTATAGGTCTATACACATGTAGGTAATGTTCATTCAACTTCTCTACCTCTACACCATATGTACCATAATCCTCATAATCAAGTACAGGATTTATACCATTCACAGTAAACGCATACACAGCTTTAGCTACAGCACCCACTCCATATTCATTATGATAAAAGAGTCTCACTTCATACTCTCCAGCTGGCATACTTTTTTTGTCGCTAGAAAGGACAACTGTACCATTCTTTTTTACCCAGTTCCATGCAATTACATTACCCCAGTTATTAGTATCTCCTTTATGGAAAATACCTACCCAGTCCTGATCTCCTGATAGAGCCATTTGTACATTTACTGATACTGTTTCATTCGTATTATATGTTGCGTTTACAGTACTTAGTGGAGCTTTCCTCACTACAAAGCTATCTGATGCTTGTAGTGTAGTATATTTATTATGAAAAAATAGTCTTGCTTCATAGTTACCTGCTGGCATACTTTTTTCTTTGGTAGAAAGTACAACTGTACCATTCTTTTTGACCCAGTTCCATGCAATAACATTACGCCATGCAGTACTACTTCCTTTTGGATAAATACCTACCCAATCTTGATCTCCAGAAAGTTTTCCTTGGACATTTACGGTTACTTTTTCATTAGGTAAATAATATTCTTTTAGTACATTTAGGGATGACCCTCCATAAGGTACAAAGGTGACAATATTATCCATTGTAATGGGAGCCCATTTAGAAGCACTTGCGTTTAATATATTACTAAACATCATAAATATTATTATCCATTTTAGTGTTTTTTTAACATACATATTTTTCCTTTATCTATTTTTGTATAAACTTTTTTACTAAAAGTTATCTTTTATTCACCTACTTTTACATGATAGGTATCTATTTTTATACGTCTACTTGCATCACTACAGCTTTTATCATTATCTTTATCCCACTGATAATCTTCTGCACTCCCTGTATTCCAATCACTGGCAAAAAGTACTTGTGTACCATCAGGAGAAACATTTACCTGTGTACAACCTGCATTTTGTGTACTGTTATGTGTTTGGGCAAAACGTTGTACCGTATGAGAGTTGTCTAATTTCACGGCAAATGCTTCTCTAACACCATTACCATTCCAAAGATAACGTGTATTCACATAACACCAACCTGGTCTTTGATAATTTCGACAAGAGACATGCCCTCCATTATATTTATCGGGAAGGAGTTGTACACGTGGTGAGCCATCGAGTGGATACATCCAAATACCAAGATTTGATTGTCCATTCAAACTACCAAAACCAAACTCTACAAAGACTTCTTTACCATTAGCATCTACTCCCAAGTCACCATGGGCAGCGGAATGAGCCAATGTTCTTATATGATGAATATTTCGGTAGTACTGTTCTATAGTATATTCTTGTTCATTGTCACCTTTTTTACTACGGTAATTAACAATGACATAATTACCTAAAGCAGAGATAGAAGCCCAGTCAAACATCTGATTCCAATTCGCACTGCTTGTGGTGAAGTTACCATTGGCGTCTTCCGTATACCATTTCATATCAGTTGTCACATTTGATTCAATTTTATTATAAGTAGTCCCATAATTATCTTTCAAATGATAGACCATTAAAGTTACCCTATTCGTATCTTTTTTTCTTCCAGAGAAGACTACATAGTTATCTTGGTAATCTAAATTACCTTCATATTTTCCAAGCTTCATTTCATCATATTCACTTTTCATAAAAGTAGCATTTGGCATTTCATCATAACGTATAGTATTATTTACAAAATTGATTGTAGCTTTCATAAAAACAAATCTATCCCAACGTACATCCATTCCATAAAAAACATTTGGTTCATACGATGACCACTTCATCTCGGTGAGTGATCCTCGTAAATGCCCATTTATTGTTAATGTACTCTCTGAAAAATTATCAGCATAATAAATTCTATAGCCTAAACGTATAAGACTCATATCAGCATTCCATGATTGTGTTTTAGGATAAGAGTGTGCATTGCCTGTTTGATTAGCTCTATCTGTAATACGTGTTATTTTATTGTTAAATGCAGTATCAACATAACTTCCCATATAGGCTGGTTTGGCAGGATTGGCGTTAGGCTTATCATCAAATATTGTAGTTACTGGATAGACTTTCCCACCTAAGTATTGATTGCAGTAGTCAATTTCCATTACTTCAGAACGATTCTTATGACTATTACATCTATAACTATATTTCCATATTGGTTTTATAGTTTCTAATCCATCTGCATATGGTGTATCACTTCCATTTTCCAGTGCTATATCATGTGCACTTGATGTACCGTTAAATGTATAGTCCATTAAAGCATCCAAAGGTTTGAGAAGTCCTTGCATTTGGTCATAACTCTTACTACCCCCAGGATAACTATGTGTAGCAGGTGCATAGACTTGATAATCTTTTTTATTATTTGGTATAGATGTTAAAAGTGCATATTCACTTAACGTAATTCTAGGATCTTGGGTATTATCCAGCTCATCACCTTGAACCTCTTTATGGTATCTTTGTATGACTATATTTGTATTAGAAGGTAAGTTTCTCATACCATCACTATTCATCTCAAAAGCAAACCATGGATCTAATCCCATAAGGAATCTACCGTTACTACCATAACCTTTTTTAGAAAAATAATCTAATATTTTAAAAGTATCACCTCCACCTGAAGAGTGTCCTATAACACCTATACGTGTAGTATCTACATACTGTAATACATCATTATTGTTATCTAACATCTTTTCAAAACGTTTAATAAACGTATCTGCGTCACCATAATAATCTTTAGCATAGATAACCGAATATCCATGACTTGCTATAAATTCTAAAAGGGATTTATAGGATGTATGATTTTGAGATTGAAACCCTGGTAAAAAGAATATTAAAGGGGTTTTGGACATATGTACAATATCTGAAGGATAGTATACGATACTATTTCCCTCATCTATTTCTGTATAAGTTGAGATATCATGATCACCTTTTTGACCATAAATCTCTTTTTTTACTACACTGAAGCTATACTTAGCTTCATCTTGATAAGAGTTATGAAAGAACAAACGTACTTCATACTCTCCTGCTGGCATAGTCTTTTTAATTGTACTTAATGCCACGGTACCTTGCTTTGCCCAATTCCATGCGTAGACATTTTCCCATGCACTTAAATCACCTTTACGGAAGATTCCTATCCAGTCTTTATCTCCTGATAGAGTAGTATTGATGGTTAGTGATACTTCTTCTCCTACTTTATAGGTACCTTTTATAGTTTGTATTGATTTCAGTGGTACAAATGTTGTTATATCCTTCATGATGATAGGTGCATATTTTGTTGCACCTGCATTGAGAATACTACTCAATACTATGAGTATCATAATACTTTTTATTAATTTATAGGTATTCATCTTTTCTCCTTTTTATTTCAATTTACTATTATAAATGCCTTTCATCATATTCATCCAATCGGGATGTACTCCAAAATGTGTACCATCTACAAGTTCAATATTTGGATCTTGAAGCCAATCTAGTTTTATTCTTCCAACTCCTGATCTACCCTCATCATCAACACTTGATGATGCAGAATAAAAAATAACATACTCATCATTTGTATCTAAAGCATGCTCTATCGTATTTTTCATATTGTTTAAGTCAACTTTATCTCTCGTATCAAATTCAGGATCAGCATCTGTTCTAGCATAGTTAGTGACCATATACCCTATCTGCACATCTTTTGCCCATAATTTCCTATCATTTTTTGGGATATTCCAATGTTCTTGAGTATCAATATCATCATTCATAGTATCAGATGCTATCGTGTACTTACGCCATTGGTATGCATGTTCAAAATGCTCTTTTTTAGTCAAAGTATAATCTTCACCCATATCATGTAGTGATGCATTTGCAGAGAGCCCTTGTTTTAAGCCTAAAAACATTGCACCTGTTAATTCATGTCCAAGTTCACGTCCTGCACCAGTAATAAGGGGGCGACCATTTTTACCAGCTTTATTTGCTTTCACATGTCCTTCTGCAGGAGAATGATAATAAAGTACATCTATTGCAGGGAATTCAGACACCATCCCTTTCATAATATTTTTAAACCGCTCAGTAATCTTAGCCGTATGCTCTGAGAAGGTACGAGTATTGTTTTTATAAGCCTCTTTACATATTTTATTATGATTTTCATCTGTTTTCCAATCAAAATATCCATCTTTATCATAATTAATCAATTTTCTTGCATCAAATTCAGCACACGCTTCTGTATATGCCTCATTATCATAAGTAATACCAGCAAAACCCAAGTCTTTTGCAACTTTTGCTAAAATTTTAAAATTATTTGTTACTTTATCCCATGCTATATCATCCCATAAATCTCCAGGAAAGTTCATCCACACAAGTAAAAAATTTGATTTATTAGGATAGAGTCCTTTTAAACCTTTTAATTCATTCCAAATATCATTATAAGTCACTGAAACATTTCTTTTCATAATCTGATTCGTATAACTATTTCCAACGACAGTAAATCCAGAAAAAGGCAAAGCATTGATTTCCGTATGTCTATGAATAAGATTGGGTGCCATCATCGGTGCCCATCCTCCTGAATGTGCATGTAAAATAAGTTTTTTCTTGAAATAATTTTGACCATTATTTGGTAATATTTCAGGTACCCCGCAATTGTCAATATCACTTGGAGTGACACCATCTGAACCTTTATGGTATCCATTTGCATACGTACAATTATAATCGTAAGCACCTATTGGTAAAACCTTCTGATACCCATTAGTATAAGGATCTATTTTACCTAGTCCTTCTAGTGCTAATGTATGATGGGTATCACTTTGCATTTTAAATGTATATTCCATTAATGCATCCAGAGGTTTAAGCATCCCTTGCATAATATTTATATTTTGTCTCGATGGGTACCCATGATCATCATCATTTGGTAGTACAATATAGTTTTTATCTATACCATCACCTATGAGAAGGTTATAGTTTGTCAACATAACTCTAGGATCAGTGCTGTTACCACTTGGCCCAAACTGCATAAATAATATATTTGTATCTGTAAGATTTTGCATATTAACTTTATCCATATAATACGCAAAATATCCATCTAGGGACATCATAAACCTACCTTGTGCACCATACCCCTTATCTATTGCATGTTCTAGCAAATAAAAGACAGCTCCACCACCAGCAGAGTGTCCCAATATACCTACTTTACTTGTATCTAGTTTATTTGCAAATTCATTTACAACACTATCAAACTTGTCTGCTTGACTAGCATAACTGCCCGTATCTGGCATATAGATAACACTATAGCCATGACTAGCTATAAATCTAAGAAGTGTATCATAACTCATATGTGTAGTATTATGCCATCCAGGAGCAAAAAAGATAACAGGTGTAGGTGTATTATTCCAAGTAGTAGGATGATACACTACTGCATCATTGTCTTGTGAATAGACCGATATTTCAACATTAGCATCTCCCATCTTTCCATATACATAGATATTATCTGTTACAGTAAATGTATATCTTGCTTCATCATGATATGAGTTATGGAAAAAAAGTCGTATCTCATACTCTCCCGCTGGCATAGGCTTTTTATCTCGTGTCAATACTGTATTACCCTGACCAACCCAATTCCAAGCGATTACATTTGCCCAATCATTTGAAGCACCTACAGGATAGATACCTACCCAATCTTTGTCACCAGAAAGAGGTGTATCTACAGTGATAGAAACTGCTTCATCTACATTGTACGTAGCTTGTACTGTTTTAATAGGCGAAGATAAACCATTACCGTTTATGTAAGGTACAAAAGTTGTAATATCTCCCATCATGAGGGGAATCCATGTCAGATTGGCTGCACTTAGCATACTGCTAAGCCCCATCACTATCATCATGGTTTTACATAATTTATATATATTCATCTTTTATCCTTTTATTTTTTTTCTATTTAAAGAACTACCCACGTATGTGGGGCTAAAACAATATTTATTTTTTTACTAACTGTGTTTATACTTCCTTTGACTTCTCCTGTCATAATATCTTTTAATTTACCACTTGGTACATAATGTAACCCTTTATAGTTTTGATTAAAAGTAATAGTTTGAGGACTTGCCAGTGATGTCATATTTGAAGCAATAACATAGGCTTTGTTATCTTTACCTAACCTTGCTTTTATAAATTCATACTTATCATTGGTTTGTTTGATTTTAAATCCAATATAAGGTGTGGTCTCAATGATTCCCAAGTCACACATCTTATCAAGATAGGTTCTAAGTGTTGGTAGTTGGTTCCACATAGGTAGTTCAGGCATATTTAAATTTCTAAATCCGTTAAATAACTCATCATCATCTTTCCAATACTCTAACTTTGTTCCACCTAAAGCCACTCCAGCCATGAGTATAGGACCAAAATTTTCACCTGACCCCTGATTGATTTGCAACAATGTAACAGGCACATGCAAGTTTGGTGCTAATCGTTGAGATTCTATAAGATGTATATTGGTTGTACCTTCATGATGGTCTGCTTGGACTTCAATATCACTGGCTATGTAAGTTCCTGTAATATCAATATAGTCATTATACCAAGCACTGATTGCCTGTGTTCCATTTAACATTTGTATAGGTCTATTTGGAATGATGTTTCTTATTTCTTCAATCGCATCACGGAACTGTTGATTTCTATGGTAAAACTCATTATCTATACTTAACGCTTCTATCCCATTCCAGATTTGTACATTTTGTTTAAGTGTTTGCATAATTGTAGAAAAATCATTAAAATAATCTGTACCAACAGCATAGGTTGGATATTTCAAATAATTGGTAATAGGTACAGACATCGTAGTCATGCCACCTTCTATCATCTTACTTAATTTTTCATCTTTTGCACCATCCCAATGTTCAGAATGAGCTTCCATAATAGTCCCTGTGATACCTTGGTTTAGATACTGGTTTATACTCCTTGCACCTCTTGTTATTAGCGTATTGTCTTTATAAATATTCATAGGGAAAATAACTTTACCATTACGTCTAAATACTCCCTCCTTGTCCATAGTGACAGTTCCTTGGAAATGTGTCTCTTTTAACACAGGTTTTGCCAATTCAATCACACCCTCATAGATTCTAATATTTGATATTTTTAAGCTACTGTTAGCCAATGTATCTCTACGAGAAAAAGAAAACCCTTTATAGCTCGTCGTATCTAAATCATCTTTACTTACAATAACGGTATATAAAGTCTCTTTTTTATTGAGCACTGCATTTTGATATCCTTGACTGAAATAACCCAAGAAAGAAAATCTTACAATAGGAAATTTATCTTCAGGTACATTACCTGTTGTTTCCATATCCCATACCACTGTATATTTATGATGTGGTAACCAACCATCTCTAGGGACAGTATAAGAACTACCATCATATTGACCTATGAGATGTAAAGAACCATTGTCTATATTTTCTGGGCTTGTCCAGTGGTTAAAGTTCGGATGATTAGGATCCATATTCATCGCTTCACCCTGCATAATATTTTTTGGTAAAGCTTCTGGAGTATAGGGTGTGACGTCATTATTGTTAACAATCACATCAAATGGATACCTTGCTTCATCCTTATAAGTATTATGGAAAAAAAGACGTATTTCATATGTTCCTGCAGGCATAGGTTTTTGGTTTTTATTCAATACTGTATTGTCTTGTCCTACCCAATTCCATGCAATGACATTAGCCCAATCATTGGATGCACCTATAGGATAGATACCTACCCAATCTTTGTCACCAGATACTGGTATATGAATAGAAACAGAAACGGTTTCATCTATATTATAATGCATTTTAAGTGTTTTAATTTTGTCTATTTGAGGTGAAGTTTTTGTATAAGGGACAAATGTAAGTATATTGTCTATGCCAATCGGTGACCAAGTATTTTTTTGTATATTGCTTGCATTAAGTAAATTAAAAAATCCTAAAAAAATTAAAAGTCTAAAAAAAGTTTTCATTTGCATTTCCTCTTTTTATCATTGGTATATAATTTATCACACCTGCATCTGTGTAGTCTTTGACTGTGGGTTAAAGTAACCTACCTTCAGCATACGTGAAGATAGTCATC
>JAUTBQ010185748.1:0-10672 GCA_032361185.1 Lepetodrilus ovalis | reverse complement strand
GGTAGAGGTAGATTAAGGTAGAGTGGAATGAGGTAGAGTAAGGTAGAGTGAGGTACAGTCGTTTTACCCCAACTATGTTATTTCTCATAAATCAGGATATCACTTTGTAATTTTCCTTCAAATGCCCCACCTATGCTAAAATACGGCTCTGAGAGTGGAGTGAGGTAGCATAAGGACACTATGACACTATGTAGACAGGATACCAGAGAGCTAGATGACACGAGACATATATGTAGACAGGACATTAGACAGATTGATGATACTGTAGACAATTTGCAGATATACCTTAATATTAATAATATGTAGGTGCCAGATAAATGGCACTAGATAGATGTAGACACGACGACAGATAAATGACACTATACAGATATATGTTGACAGGACACTAGACAGATATATAGAGGCAGGACACCAGAATGTCTAGATGCCACTAGACAGATAAATATAGACATGCATTACAGACATATATGTAGGACACCAAACAGATATATGACACTAGACATATATATGCTACTGTAGACAGATTATATATACTTATAATACATATTGAACAGATAGGTGACAGGAGAATAGACAAATAGATACCACTAGACAGATATGTAGACGGGACACTGGACATGCTGGACATATTAATGACTGGTCGTTAGTATACATGATGAAGACACTTGAAGGTTAACTCACAAGGCATTTATTGCATGTCGGATATGCTTTAGGTTACCCTTCCACAAACCCTCTTTCCGAGTACAAATAAAGTTAGAAATACCTGCTTAGAAAGTTTATTACATTATCTGGGTTGTTTTTTAAGACCTTTTCGGTGACATTCTCTTATATTACATTATCTGTCAAAGTCGTATTACCTTATCGGTGAGGCACTATGTTACTGTATCGGTTATGGTTTTTATTACTGTATCGGTTATTGTTTTTATTATCGGTGGATTTTTATTACATATTCGGTAAAATATTACGTTACACACCTTTATCAATTATATATTTTCAAATATAATGAAGGATGAAGGAAAAAGTTGGAAATGCGTAATCATTATATAAATAGACGAACATGGAAAACTCTTCCAAAATGAATCTAAAGAAGCCGATTGAAAGACTTATCGACGTTCGTGCTGTCATGACAACGTGTTAAAAATAGTTTATTCATGACTGGTATATGTTCACTGGTACTGTACCTATCCTGAACAAGGTAGCATTACGCATGATCAATGACGCAACCATTAAGACGGCTCAATAAGAAGAGTTGACATTAGCATTGTATGGAAGCAGTGCCCTGCTGTAACAAAAGGGGGTAACTTCAAGGCAACTCCATCCTTGATTCACGCAATTATGTAGTAGGCTAAGGTTGGACTTGAGGATACCCTACAATTACGCCGTTGTTTACGGGAGAGCCCAGGTGGCGTTCAAACGGCGCTACATTTACTGTTTTTACTACCCTACTTTTCTATAGATAATACGCGGTACAGGGTATCCGTTCACGAAGCTCTCTTATCCACTAAGAGACTGGTAGCGCTAACTTTGCCGATAGCTAATACACTGCTAAGAGAACGCTACGAGTCTCTTAGTAGATAAGAGAGCTCCGTGAAAGGATACCCAGACCCTATAGTTCATACATATCATACGTATTGCTGGCTGAACGGCTTCCGTAGCACTACAAATGCTACGTACCAAAAAAGGTTTTTAAAAAGTAGTGCAGCTTGAACGCGTCTCAGTAGTGTAACGTGTACACCATGAACTCCGCGAGCATGCCACTGTTGTAACGCATACCTAATCCTGAAGACTCCATCCTAGAGGCATAGTTAACTGTGTCTCCGAACAGACAATACCTGGGCATCTTCATCCCCACCACTCCAGCCACCACAGGACCTGTGATGGAACAGCACGTCTGAGCATTAGGGCAGAGTTCAGTTTAAGGTAATCAGGTAGACATAGGACACACACTCCAATGAATGAGGATGGTTAACATATCCAGTGTGATACGTTCCATCTACATAATTATACGAATGATAAAAACATACTGCAAGTTAGACATTTGTTAAAATGTGATATCAGTCGCAGTTTTCCTCATTATCGTATAATTTTCTTCATATGATTTAAAAAACGGCTCTGTGTAGATTTATTTTGGTGGAATTAGGGGTATTATAACATTTAACATGCCTATGGCTATGTATAAATATGAGATGCCTTATGATAGTATACTGAATAACAATGTATATATTCTTATAATTATGGCATTAGCTGTAATTAATACTTCTATTTACCACTGTGAACACCTATTCTAAGCTGCAGCTGTTTGTCCGGCATGTGACGGATCTTGAAGGTCCGGACAGAACTGAGCAGGTCCAGAGCCAGAGTGGCGATCTCGCCGGCGTGACGTATTCCGTTTTGAACCGGAAGTCCACTCACAACCATGTACGCATCGCCGATTGTCTCCACCTGAAATGCACACATCGTCGTCAGAGTCAGCGGTTGATTCCCATGTGTTTCTTAACATTGTTTCAGACATCAAGGTTAGATGACTTGAATAATTACTTACCTTATAAACATCGTATGTGTCAATGATGTTATCAAAGCACGTGTACAGATCGTTTAGAAAGTTGACCACCTACAAAGACAAATGAAATATTATTTTAGGACAATAATAGAGACGAGGTAAACTACTTTACAATGTCATTTATGAATGCCAACTACAATCTGTAGATATTGTGTTCAAGGCAACACATACCGGGTATATTTGCTATAGCTTCGTGTGAAGTTTAGTTTTGTAAGATTACATGCGGCCGTCTAAAGCCACCATCAATGCTACTCGCCTGATACGGTGTACTACTGGCTGAAAGAGCAGTGAAGCCCACGATATCGGAGAAGAGGATAGTGACAGAGCTAAAGGCTTCAGGTTGTATATGTTTGCCCTTCTTGAGTTCTTCAGCAACAGTCCTAGAACCAGAGAAACCGGTATCGTCAGAAAAAATTGTCTACACTTATGCCGTTTCATCAGCGTCCTTATTAATCTAATATTTTTTTGTAATGGGGTTCATAGTCGCTTTCTAGAATCTTTGACTAACATCACGACTTGTCAGTTTAGGGCAGGAGGAAACCTGCAATATCCGTAGCGCTGAATGTTGCAGTAAACCTGCGAGTACCAGCTTGTATAGACAGACCAAGGATGATATCTGTATTGCCACTCCGCAGACAGTGCATCCTATCAATATTGCGTCAGAAATGTAACTTCTGCAAACATTGATGCCGGGCCCCCGGGGGTGGGATTTGAACTCTGAACCTTTCAAGTAATGTAGAATTGCAGTCCTCAACGTAATGCAAGGGTAGAGTTGCCATCACTTTGTGAACCATTAATGTTTCTAGTCAGGCTGTACTGGTCAGCCATCTGATTTGATTTTTCTTACCGTCGGTCTAATTTGTATATTACGTTACTTAGAAAAGATAATGATTATATTACAATTTTAAGTCCCCTCATAAAAATCATTTATATTAGTTGCATTTATATTAGATAGACATCTACTTATCTGCTATCATCCAAATGAACATACGTGCTATCATTTATATTGCAATTTTAAGTTTTCACGTCTCATAAAAATTATTTATATTAGTGGTATTTACATTATCATCCAAAAGCAATACGCGCTACCATTTAAATATGTAATCATGTAAAGATCTTACTTATAGATGTAAGTTACCTAGGTAGCATTCTGCAGAGGAGATTCTCCGTTTTATTCTTCTCCTCTTCTAATTGAGTAGTTCGCTCTCCTACCAACTCCTCCAGATGGTCGGCGTACTTTGATAACATGTGCACCATCTGATCCACCAGGTTGACAGATCTGATACAGACAGACACAATATGCTCAGATACATTACCATTCACAATAGTAACTAATACTCCCCAGGGAGTTGAGAAGGAATTGAGTGCACACAGATCCATTGACCGGGGTAATAATATGATGTGCCTGTGAGCAGCCTAGCTGGAAAAAATAAAATAATAATAATAATAAAAATAATAAAAATAAAAATAATAATAATAATAATAATAATAATAAAAATAAAAATAAAAATAATAATAATAATAATAATAATATGAACATTTACATAGCACAACTCCACGTAACGCTACTTTATTATAATAATACCAATGAAGTAGTGAATATCATTGCAATGGTATGATAATAAGGATGTAAATTTGTATTATTTAGCATGTCACCAATTGGGTGGAAAAAACATATGTGCAATGCATGACTGCCAAAATGATACTGTAATAATTTTGGGGCAATCTGCCGTATAGTATATACACTGTTCTTGTATTACGTTGTTTCCCCTTCTATTTGACATGCATATGTTTGACATTGAGAAGAATGACCTACCCAGCGTGCTCCTTCAGCTTGTTCTTCTCGTTGATACTGTCTGTAGAGTTAGCTAATGACCTCAGTACGGTGCTAGCCACCAGGGCAGATACTATCAGATCCTGCAAGAAGGTCATAACCAGATTTGTACAGTCGGCAGAAAATAAAATAATAATGGCGACGTTTAAATAATAGCTGTTTGAGTGCCAAGATATTGAAGTTGCTGATGCCGTAAATACTATTACTAATGCTGCTGCTACTACTACTACTATTGTATTATTATTATTATTATTATTATTATTATTGTTATTATTATTATTACTACTACTACTATTAGTAGTGATGATGATGATGATGATGATGATGATGATGATGATAATAATAATAATAATTAGTATTATAATAATAATAATAATAATATAATAATAATAATAATAATAATAATAACTAAACACATACACGACAACCACTGAAGGACAAAACGAGTTATAATAATTCAAGTATTGTAACTGACGCAGTAATTGCTTTGCATTCAGTTTATGTGGCAAGTCCCTCAAGACGACAGTTCTCATTTATAACTCATTAGCTATTGTATGACCAACTGAAGTTAGAAACAATGCCCGGATGCAGCCTAGATTACAATAGTAAATACGACTACCTCGGCTACTTGTGTAAGCTGCAGGGTTTCGAAATACAATTCATTAGTATAATTAAAAATATGATAAACGTGAAATGTAGAACACGAGTAACTGTATTACTAGAAGTCACTTGAATGTGTATGTGGTGGTAACTGAAGAAGAGCATACATATTAGCCCATACTACATCAGTAGTTGATATCAGCCCTCTTTAATATATCAGGTAAAGAATTTATCAACATGTAATGCGAGAAAATGTTACTTTATCAGCCAGGGTATCCTTCCACAAAGCTCTCTTTCTTCTAAGAGAGTGGCAGAGCTCTCTTTGCCGTTAGGAATACACTGCTAAGAGAGCGCTACCAGTCTGATAAGAGAGCTTCGTGAAAGGATACCCTGTAACATTGGTACAGTCTGATACATAAATATAGCAAGTTGAAGGCATCGTGTCCGATGAATACAAAGAGCACATGATACCAATGACGGACTATTGTTATTAAGATTTGTCTCTATGTAATAAATAAATAAATAAATACAAACTATAAGTATTTTGAGTATTGTACCTTTCCTCTTTTCCAGAAGCACTGCGCCATGCTGGGCTTGTTGGCAAGCACTGCCCAAAGGAACAGTTCATGAAATGGACCAAGTTTCAGTTTGTCTATTATAGCTTGACCGTCTGAAAAATACAATGACACTCTAACTGTTGAAACTGTATATTGTTCTGTAATCTGATAATAAATTAAACTACCAATTGTAAAAGGAGTGTTATAGGCTAATGTCAAGTGTGTGAACATATGAGTTATCATTGTCAGTCGTATAGAAGTTTGTTGGAATTAAAGCAAGATTACAGGTACGTGAGTTTCAGGTAGGTATGGAAATTGTAGTAGACAATAATTAGCTATAGATGCCCATTCCCAAGATGAAATTGAATTAGGCCATGGTATAAATGGATCGTAACGAAGACTGGTTGCATCATAACGTGAAACGAATTCAGCATACCTAGTTCCAATGTTCTTCCGGTTTTGTGTTCTCGGAGTTTACAGAAACTGGGGATTCTGTGATCTACGTACTTTTGTACAAGCCACGGCGTCTGAAAATTGAACAATATCTTGACAACACCACGTAATATCAACGCGTTATCTGGCATAATCTGATGTCCCGGATATGGTATATTAGTCGCAGTGTATACTAGTGTTACGTTAGTGTGTAGTTTTCATGTTACAAAATCTCTGGAGTATATTAGAAAAACAGCAATTAAATATTCTCTTGTTGAGTGATATTGAAAACAAATCAGAAAAACATGAGATAATGGCAGTGTATCGCTTTACAGTTGGTCGTATCATTATACCTAGTATATGCTGTCATCGTCTAGAAATAATCTTGTAATTTGGGTGTCACGTGATGCATACACCTTTTGATTCAGGATTTCAGTAGATACATTGTAAAAGTTGAAAACAATGATATGCATGTAATTCAATAAGATGGCAATTAAGTAATAAACCAGAAATTGGCACACCGTATGCCATTGATATGATGGATGACACTGAACTATGTCGTAGAATGAACGGACACATATCAATAAGAAACCATTAATAGCGGTGACAGCTGAGATCGTATGGCAAATGTATTTAAGGATTCTGATTTGTGACACTAATAATACTTTACCTCATGTTTCTGGTGGCATGCTAGATCGTCAATAAGAACCTTTGGCAACACCGACTTCGTCTGAATGAACAAATATTGCACAATAACAATTCATGGTTAGTACTAACTTTATACATTCTACGGTAAATTATTGAAGCAGATAACATTAAAATTATTAATCTAGTTTACTACAAAATTACAAAACTACAAACACGACTACATTCATGAAAGATTACATGTGTAGAGGCATTTTCAAATTTTACTGTTTATGTTGCTAGGAAACACAATCAGATTTAATGTCTACATGCATGCGCAATTCTGCTCCTTCTTAGCACTTCCGTTATTGCATCACAATTGGACCATCTCCATTTATACGATATATCACCCTAGTAACCGATGGAGTGGGTTTGCGACTTGAAGATGAATCTGAGAACGAGCGTACTCTTTCATACAGATCCCCCAGGCGTTTGTTGGTGAACAGAGCCTTGAAGTCGACTCCTTCGTAGTCTATGATGAACTCCACGACCTCCACCCTCTCCATGAGGATCGCCTCCACCAGCATCACCTCCATGGTCTTCTTACCAGCTACACAGACAATGGGTGGACAGGTGAACAGACAGGCAGGTAGACATTTAATGGGGTACATATGGACAGACAGACATGTAGACATATAACGTAAGCACAGATAGACAGACAAGCATGTAGACATGTTACTGGGGTACAGATCGACAGACATGCATGTATATATGGAACAGATACGGTAGCTATACAGACATGTAGACATGTATATCAACATATGGACAGACAGACACATAGACATGTCATGGGCAGCTTATTGGAGTTAACGTCCTTCTGTGGACTATATATCAAATCATTATCTAAAATGTGTTGACAATAAAACGAATAGTTTCAATTTAAATACGATTGTAGCATTTTTTTGAAGATACTATCATATTTAAGTCATTCAAGGTTGATTTCTTGTATATTTACTATCAGTATTACTGTATGTTGTTTATATGAACTATTAACACTGTCACTTGTAATTATGACGTACCTGTGACCGCTCGCTCTGATTGGAACATATCGTCCAAGACGAGGTTACCAAACTTAGCGAAGCTCTTCTGGTCGTATACAGGCGTGGAGAAGAACTGGTCCATCAATCGGAACAACTCGTGCCTCTTCTTTGCTGTACGGAAATATACGTAAAATATATAAGACCAATACATTGAGAGATTTTAAAGCAATTTTCTTTTTAACAATGGTAATATTGATTGGCGTTATGTGTATTATCTGCTCTTGATTTTGTATTTATGAAATTATTTTCTGTCGTACCTAGCAGCCATTTACTACTATTGGTTGACCGACGGTTGCATTTGAGATTTATGGCCTTAAGATTGTGTTGCAACTTTAAGAGCGTATCGCCTTTTTTTCTTTACGTTTGTTTTACAAAAGATAAGAACATTATTGGATATGGACGTTTACAGTGTCATGTATCAATACACTGGTTGATAGTATTACAAGGAACATAGATGGCAAGATGTCAAGCAATTAATTTTGCTATTTGATATGACTTATCAAAACTCATGCCATTTTCTTTTAGCAATTGGCGTCAACTTGATAACCACTATTTGCATATCTACTTTGTTATCGTGTTACTACTTCAATTGCGTAATTAATATACAGATATAGAACTGCTATACGAACTCTTCAGCAGTGCTTGTATGACAGCTCTGAGCAGGTTGTCTGAAGGGTTGTCCATGTCGTACACGGTGAGGAGGTATCGCTTCTGAAGACACTGGAGTATAGCGTGCAGCACCTCCTCTACGCCCTTCCTCTGCCTCTGAAACCTCTCGATCCGCCTCCGCAACTTCTGTCTCAGCGTGCTGTCCATCACTGTCCCTGTCCTGGCACAAGGAACACACTATTACTTACTATTACTTACTATTACTTACTATTACCTACTATTACCTACTATAACTTACTATTACTTACTATTACCTACTATTACTTACTCTTACTATTACTACTTACCATTACCTACTATTACTTACTATTACCTACTATTACCTACTATAACTTAATATTACTTACTATTACTTACCATTACTTACTATTACCTACTATTACCTACTATAACTTACTATTACTTACTATAACTTACTATTACTTACTATTACTTACTATTACCTACTATTACCTACTATAACTTACTATTACTTACTATTACTTACTATTACCTACTATTACCTAATATAACTTACTATTACTTACTATTACTTACTATTACCTACTAGTACCTACTATTACCTACTATTATTTACTATTACTTACTATTACCTACTATGACTTACTATTACTTACTATTACTTACTATTACTTACTATTACTTACTAGTACCTACTATTACCTACTATAATTTACTATTACCTACTATAACTTACTATAACTTACTATTACTTACTATTACCTACTATAACTTACTATTACTTACTATTACATAGAGGCTTAGAAAGTTTTGACCTTAGTGTACTAAAGCTTGGCTCATGTTTCCGAAACGATCGCATACGTAATGACATCGTTAAGCCTTCGTGCAGGAAAGTTTGATAAGATGATCATAAAAGAGTAAATTTTCCTCCGCGAAGGCTTAACGATATCGTTACGCAAACGATGGCTTTGAGAACCTGGCCCCAGAGACTAGGGGACGTTGTACTTTCAGGCATATTTTATTTAAAACAATTGACTTTAGGAATATCTAAAGAAAGAAAGCAGACAAGAACAATCATAACTGGATTTTAGGTAATGGCATTGCCCAGTATCACAGGCGAAATAAAGAGGAGGATGCGAGTCTGCTTCATCGACGTGTGTTGCTGGAACTGTGTCTAACCTCCATCTCTCGTCCTGGTCCCGCTCCTGCCCGGTGACTATGATAGCGTGCGACTCCTTGTAACCAGTGGCCAGGATGTCGGCAATACCTCCAGACCCCTGTAACATAACACATCACCTCAGTGTTAGTACGCGAGCACCTGCATAGCGTGCGACTCCTTGTAACCGGTGGCCAGGATGTCGGCAATACCGCTCGACCCCTGTAACACAACACATCACCTCAGTGTTAGTACGCGAGCACCATGCATAGCTGGCATACAAGAACTGGTGGGTAATTGAACTGATTAGTACAGTGGTTTATACGTGTCTACGGGAGTTCTCAGGGGACAACTGCTGGCAGGTTTTTCTAGTCGCGAGATGGTCTTGGGTAGTATTTATAGTAGATCGTATTGCTCATAACTAGTAGCTTTGGTTTCCAAATACTACCTCTTTTGTGGGTAAACATATGTAAGTCATATAATATGATATAGGAAGCATTTGAGAAGTCAGCGAAACGAGGATCACTTCGGATAATGTGCAGTATACAATGATATTGGCATGCATTCATATGCTATATTTTAGATGGTCTATATATTAGCGCAATAGTGATCCAGCGTGAGAAAGAATGTATCGTTGTCCTGTGTATATAAGAGCATACCTAGTGCGAGTGCGTCTGTAATACTGTTCCCCACATGACTCTCTAGCTTACCTTGACAATAACGATAGGAATGTCCTCCAACAGTGAACGTTTGATGCCGTCTAAGATGTACGACCAGCCTCCAAACAGCACCGTCACTAATGGGATTGATGAGGAATCTTGAGGGAAAGACAGCAACAATTACGGCTTGCCATGCTAATTAACTTAATTACAGCATTAAAACACAGAGAGAGGGGTGGGGGAGAGAGAGAGAGTGAGCGAGAGAGAGAGAGAGAGAGAGAACAAGAAAGAGAGAGAACGAACGAGAAACATAGGGAGGAGGAGTTAAATGAGGGAAGTGACATATATAGAAACAGAGAAAGAGAGGAAAAGAGATATTGTGTGTGAATTTGTGAATGTGTGTGTGTGTGTGTGTGTGTGTGTGTGTGTGTGTGTGTGTGGTGTTTCCGCCAAGCATTGAAATTAACACTATAGCATGAATACTTGCTATTTGATCCCAGAGCAGCAACTCGTATACTTT
>JAUTBQ010185737.1:0-10672 GCA_032361185.1 Lepetodrilus ovalis | reverse complement strand
CGATACAGAGCGGATTCGGATATAAGGCTGGGTCAGATGTGGATCCCATTTTTATTTTTGTTATTTACCTGTACTATGGTATTACATGGACCCCAAATTCAGCGTTATATCAAGGGGACACTGTACTGTGTCCAATCCTTTTCCATTGTGAATAAAATATGTTTAAGCTAAAAAACGTGCATGCAGTGATCCAAATTAACACTAGCCTGCTAGCCCGGGCCATTTCTCCCAATGCTAAAGATATCCTTAGATTCTAGAACTAAAATAAATTCATGTTTTTTGTTATTTGTATCGCTATTCAGGCTAGGAAGTTTTAGAGTAGGTAAATTTTGATCGCTTTGTATTTAGTTGATGCTTGGCTATACACTAGTGGAACTGAATGTATATTAATGTTAAATACGCAACCATTAAATAGAGAGAATTCTAGTTCTTATCAATAAAATGTCCATGTCAGTTACGGTAATTCTTCAAAATGCAAAGCGCTGGTACGGAAATATCAGACCAGTTTAAGCTTCCATGTTTTAATGGTAAATTGTAAATAGGTGCTAGGCGTGTGTATATAATTTGATCTTTTCTGCCATAACAAATATTTTGTGGGCAACTTGATAGGCTGTTTCAAAAGTTGGATACTGAAATCATCGTGTTGGTGGTTTTATAATATAAATCAAAATAGTTGCTTCAAGTTGAAATGTCACCAGAAAGTGATACTAATTTCTTGGTGCCTAATGTAATGTTTTGGAGGTGGAGGGAGGATGGGAGGGGGTGTCTCAACCCAAAATGTTCCAAAAATATTGTTAAGTCTGTAAACTGTAATATACAGTGTACCGTATGTAGAATGTGAGAGAGGCCTGGTCAAATATTGGCGGCTGTCATGGCTTATGCTCGCAACCAGTCAAACTGGTATTTGTCTGTTGGCTTTGCTGCATGTAAATTTCTGTACAGGGCTGCATTCAGGATGTACTACATTTCACTACACACTGATATTTTTCTAGAGCAGTGGCTGGCTGAACAAGTTCATAGCAAACTGTTAACAAATCGGTTCATGCTATGCATTTAGTACATTCACTTTATGCTTTGAGTTTTCCTACAAGATATTACAGGCTCAAGAGAAGTAGTGCTACGTAGTGTTGGCCGAGCTACTTTGCACTTTGTAGTGAAATGTCATGCCGACTGAACGCAGCCCAGACCTCTGAAACATAAACCAAATTTGCTGCGTATGCTAGATACCGTAGTTATTTATATTCACAGAGTACATGTATTCCACATGCATGTACATAGTATCCGTTTATGTATATGTATGTTATTTAAAAAGAAATGATAGCTTGATATGTTGTCAAATATGATAATAACTACAGTGGACCCCCGTTTATCCAGACGGTTGCGTTCCCGGTAAAATTGTGCGAATAACTGAATTTCCGGATGTCTGAGTCATTTTACATAGGTTCCTAGTATAAAAAAAAAACTGTGGATAGCAAAGGAACCCGTTGTCCGAAGTCTGGATACCGGTAAGCGGGGGTCCACTGTATTTAGTTGAAATGGTAATCATGTTAACATGTGTACGAATTATCATGTACTACAATTGTCATTTGAAAGTATGTTAATCATATCTTCAGATTCATTATTGTTAGTGAGTCAGTTATCAGATATTTCCATTTATGGTAGGCTTTCCACTTCTATTTAAGTCCCAGTACACCACCCATGACATGTTCAAAAGTTCATCATAACCATCATTGAGAATATTTCCTTTTTGTCCTCCTTATTATTTATTTACAATTTTGGAATCGTGTGTAATCAGTAGATGTAATCTCGATAAATGTGCCATACAAAGTTGTAAACTTTTGGTTTGTTTCTGCCGTGAGTTTCTTTAACCTTCTCCCTACTGAAGGCAACTACATGTGCCCTGTGTTATCCAGCAGGGAGAAACTTCACGTGAACTTTGTCATAATCTAATTATTAATAGTCTGTAAGCATTACGCTATTAGTCAGCTTGGAGTTTTGAAAATGTGTGCACACATGTCAAATGTGAAAATGTGTCCACACATGTCAAATGTGAAAGCACACGTAGTACAGTGTCCCCTCGATATAACACCATTCGATACACAGCAGATTCGGATATAAGGCTGGGTCAGATGTGGATCCCATTTTAATTTTTTGTTATTTACCTGTACTATTGTATAAGGCTGGTTGTATAAGGCGGGGGTATGTCATGGACCCCAAATTCAGCGTTATATCAAGGGGACACTGTATAGTGTAATGCTATTAAAATGCTTATCACAACCACCAGAATACTTTATGGTGGTTGTAACAAATATGTAACTATGTTTTTATCTGCCGTAATGCTCATGTATTTTGAACAGGAATATTTTTTTTATTTTTTTTTAGGTTTTAACATTATTAGAAAAATGTAAACAAATAAAATTGTCAGCATTTGTGTATTTAGGGAAAGCAAAATTTAAGTGTTCAAACTACAGATTCAAGTAAAATGGAACATTGTAATGCACTTGTCATTCTGTTGTCACAGCTAGATGAGCTAGGTTTTATTACATCCCATAATATCCGTGCTTCAGAAAACGATCTTGCCAGTTTTATTCTACATAAAAAAAAATGTTTTCAAATGCAGTAAAATTGTGACAAATTGACTAATTTTGTGTCGTTGAGAAAATTGTATTTGATTGCCAAGCTAAACATCTTGCCCGCTTTGAAACGATCAAGAAATATTTTATGATTTGTTGTGTTGAATTTCAATCCAGTGGTGTCTACTAGAGGTGAACAGATAACTAGGGAGAGTTCATTGTTTATTTTCTTGCAGCGATGATAACCTTGCTTCTGCTGCAGGCAACACATAATGCCCAGAGAGCAATGAAAACGATCCAGTGAGAGAGTGGATAGTTTAACATTCTCCCTGCTGCAGGCAACCAGAGATGCCCTAAAGAGCAATATCTGTGACGAACCCAGCAGTGAGAGGGTTAATAATTTCACTTGTAATAAGAATTATTTTTATTAATATATTATGATTTCATGTTTGTATATATGTATACACCGTACATAATTATATATGTATATTAACATGCTGTAGATGAGTACCGTAATGACCCTAATAATGTGAACCCTCTAGTAGTATGAACACCTAAATTAATCACACATAAAAATCTGACTAAGAAAATACATTCATATCGGAATTTTACTATTCAAATACAATCTTCATTATATTTACAGACATCTTTTGTATTTTTATTTGGTTGTCCCTAATTATACAAAAAACTGTTTTGTTTCAATTTTCGTATTTTTCTAATAATTCGAATGGCTCCAAATTAATACTTTTGTTCCTGTTCAAATTATTAGTGCATTTACGGTAAGCACTTTGTTTCACCACATTTGTTGAGCATATCTGTTGACTTTTTGTCATGCATTCCAAGAGAGACCGGATAGTATTCCTGAGAATTTGTGGGGGAAAAAGCGTGAATGTTGTCAAATGATCGATAATTATGCAATGTGATATAGCCTAGTTTATAAATTATATTATTTTTTTCGTCACAGTTAATTTTTAAGAATATTTCTCGCACATAATGTCTGGTTATCCATTCACAATGCTCTATTAGCTACATAGCGCTCTGTTTGCAATGCATTAGCTATCGGTAAAGAAACAGGGTGCTGTGGCCTCCTAGTGAGAGAGCTTTGTGAAAGGATACTCAGTCTGTTTCTGTTTTCCATTCGTCGTAAATGGGTGAAAGATTCCTGCAGTGACGTTTACCTCCATAATCACTCACTGTTTTCCACAAATTATCCTAATAAAAACATAGTGTGCACATTGATATTGCACCAATTCCATGCTTGAAAGTACATGATCTACGGTAATTGCTATATTTCCCGAGTCAATGGATCAGTGTGCTCTCATTTTCTTTCTCAAATCCCCACTAAAATCCCCATTTTCTTTCTCAAATCCCCACTCAAATTCCCACTCAAATCCCCATTTTCTTTCTCAAATCCCCACTCAAATTCCCACTCAAATCCCCACTCAAAACCCCATTTTCTTTCTCATATTGCTAGGTGTACCATATACAACCCAAGCTGCAACAGGTTTATAGCCAACAACCCAACTACAGTATGTACATACCGTACCATCCAAACATCCTGTTCAGCAAGTACTAGTTGCCCACGTATTCGATGTATCGTGAATGCTATCTAGTGTGGCATTGTCTCACTTTGAGTGCAACAGTTACTCCTGTCTGTTTCAATACTTACTGAAATGTAACTGAAGTATAGAACAAGCTATCCCTTCCAACAAATTACGAAGTGTATATTCATGAGGACCATGTTGGTAATCTCCTTCAGATGTCCTTCCAACGTACGATGACCCATGCTCTCCTGACAGCGATCACACATTAGTCTGTGTTACCGGTTATATACGCTGTCACACTACCAGGGGTTTCGTGTGTTGAATATTATAAGCAATTTGATTGGTTCAATTCTTATTAGCTTATGGGTGCAGGCCCAAAACAGCACCATCCAAAATGGTGCACAATATAGACGAAAACAGGACATTGAATTGACGAAAAGGATACCAAATCGATTGGCGGAAATGGTACCTTGACTTGTATTTAGGAGATAAAGGTCTACTGTTTGGAATTTAGACGATATCGATCGTTAATTGATAGCTTCTAAATTGAATATACCGGGTAGTGTGCCATTTTGGAGAATAAGAATTGAACCAATCAAATTGCTTATAATGTTGAACACACGAAAGCCCTCATAGTGTGACAGCGTATAAACACAGACTGATATCGCTGTCAGTAGAGCATGACAATGACCTGGGTATGATGTTACGAGATGAGATGTAATGTTGATACGGTTTTAAGATAGTATGCATGTATATGTGCATGAAATGCCTTACTTGGATGAAAGTTTGTGGAATTGATTACATTTGTGTACAAGACGAGAGGATATTGTGAATGTTAGCAATTTTACGAGATATGGTATGGAAAGCATGTACATATTCTTACCAAAAACTTCAATATCCATACCAATATATTGTATCCAGAAAATGTACAGAATTTCACCACCACAATTCTTTGCTAATGTAATAATATATATATTATAGTAAAACTGGGAAATAAATTATTTGTTGTTTTGCTAGTATAATTGCTGTATTTTGTTATTGACAAAAAAAAATAGTTTGTTTTTTTGTACTACTGAATTGTATCCAAGCAAGCGAGATTCAATTTAACCCTCTCCATGCTGAAGGCAACTGCAGATGCCCTAAAGAGCAGTGTCTGTGCCCAATCCAGCAGGGAGAGGGTTAAACAGTAGGATGACACAAAATAAATTCTGTATTGACTAAAAATCATCAAGAAGTCGGTTCATGTTCTTAACCATCTTAAAATCGTCGCAAATGGGTGAAATAATCCTGCAGCGACGTTAAACTCCATATTCACTGTGATTATAACATAAATTCATGACACCAGCACTTTAATATATGTCTTTTAATACGTGAGTAACACACCATACATAAAGTACAAAATGTGAACAGATATACGACTACTATTAAAACTTAATACATTTTGTTCTTTCTAAGATGTCTACAAGTTCACAATAAATAATTTAATTTCATAACTTTTTAATTAGACCCATGATGTATTCCAGCACATTCCAATGTTTTTGGAAAATATATTTCTATCTTGTCTTAATTTATTCAAGCTATAAACCTCAGAGCTTGAGTTTCATCAACCATTGTACAGATATGGTGAACAGTTAAAATCGTACAGATATTGTCTACAGCTACAATCATAGTACAGACATGGTCTACAGATTCAATCATTGCAATTAATTCATTAAGATAAATAATGTTACAGTAAAAATAATGGAGCCAACCCTTGATACTCATTACTGCCAAGAATAAATTCCAGTAATTTTATATGTATACCAACATAACAAAATATTTTTAGAAACAAAAACTGGACTAAAATAAACACTAAATTATAATAACACATTAGATATGATATTCATAATTGTAATTGTTGACTCAAGTCTATGATCACACATACATTAATTAATACAAAATATGCTAAAGAACACAAATCTGAGAATTCAGAAATAACCTTAAAATTATACCATCTGGATTACAAAACACCAGTATATTGGATAATGTGATTATTTCAATAAGCCAAGGAAAACGTATTCGTCGTATAGATTGCATTTTATGCTGCATGGTCTCCCTGGTCTTGGGCGGGCTTGACGGCATCCAGAACCTGGCTAATGTCGCCATTCTTGGCTTCCAGGAGTCTGGTCAGCCATCCGCCATCGTCGGTGAAGCCCATCAGTTTCATCTGTTGCAGAGCTTCAGCTATTTTTGGATCTGTGTAATATAAACAATTGTCAGAATTAATTTCTGTGCCTGATATGAAAATAGATATGAATAAGTATAACCAAAAAAAAAGGTTAATAATTTTCTTTTAATTTTTGAAGAATTGATAAATCTTTGTCGCTGAAGGCAACTGGAGATGCCCTAGAGCTGTGTCTGTGCCCAATCTAGCAAGGAGAGGGTTAAATGTTTTGATAATGTTGATTATTAATCCTACATGTTTTATCAAGTGAGCGACAGACCTATTGTTCACTGCAAATAGCTTGGAAATAAAAACTCGATCATCAAAGTTTTTGGAGAATATTGTAAATATAAATGGTAAATGAACAATTTGTTGTATTATGTTGCAGTGGGAATCTTTCACCCATACACGATGATGATGATAATTATGTATTAATAATAAAATAATTAATAGCAGCAATAAACAATACATGTAATAATAGATCTAGAAAAAGTCTAAAATATTCCACTTTTCTGAGAATTTTTGGTTGGGACTACAGTACAAGGTGTAACCAGGGGAGATAACTCCAATCAATTACGGCTACAAAGTTCTCTGGACAATATTTACCTGGAGGAGCACAAGGGCATCCACTGGACAGCATTGTCCACCCTCCGTCCCTATCAGTCCGGTGGCAGCCATTTTCATTCAGCTGCAGATCCTTCATCTTGTCCGTGACTGGTCCTTCAGTCGGGAGACCCTCTGGCCCTGTGCAAGGAGGCACCTCATTGGCTGGTGCGCTTTCGTCACAGCACTGCTGTCTGTTGTCCCCGGTTTCCTTCATCTCTGCGTCCTTGTAGGCAGCTCTCTGACACTGACCTCTCCGTCTGTGACAATGACCTTGACCTTGACCATGGCCGTGACCTCTGAATCTGCCCCAGCCACCCCATCCGCCTCTCCAACCGTGACGACCATGCATTCCTCCACCGTGACGAGGTTCGCCATTGTCCATGTTGAAGCCCATATGGATAGCTGTAAAATTTAAAGCATGATTTAATGAATTAAACATTGATAAAAAAAACAAAACAAGCAATTATGGTATGTAATATTTTCCAGTTACATTGAAGTAAGGTTTACTACATTTTGTTGATGTTCATAAATATATATTATATATAGTCACATGCGCACACAAGAAGTTAGCTGTCCTATTCCAGAATCTTGGTCGAATTTTGTTAGGATCCTGGAACAGGATACCTAATGTTTTTTGGCTAACACACAATGGAGCCAACCTGATTTGCCCTGCAAATGCTAAAGCAGAATACCAAAGAATACCTACCAAATGGATCCATCAGAGCAGCGAAGTCTCCCATTCCTTGGGGGAATTCCTCTTCAGGAGATGTGTCCTCCTTTTCACCGCCATTATCCTGGGTGCCGCATGTGGGTTCGTTCTGCTCGGTTCCACTTCCACCCGTATTCTTGGAGTGCCAGCGGTTCATGTAGCGCTTCATCCAGCGGCGGAAGTATGGAGGAGGGCGGAATGGCTGGAATGCGGAATATGGAATATTTACATTGGGAGCTTGAGGAGAATAGGTGTAGACAGTGGGTACAAATATAGTGTAAAAAAATCAAATCAAATCCTGGAGAAAAAAAATCTAATTTATCTAATATCAACACTTCTTTGTGTTTTCTACAATTGGAAGTTTCTGTTCAAGTCCCTTAACATTTGAGAAGGGCTAAAATAATTTGTAGATTTATTTTTATTTCAATTTGATATTTTAAATTTGTATTTAACGTTTTTTTAGCATGTTTTTTTTTACACTTAATGACCAGACAGAAGATGACGACCTACCATGTTGCCAGGACCGCATGAGATGAACGGCGAATCTATCTTGCACATTTCGTGCTGAGGATGGGGTTTCTTGGCCCAGCAGCCGCTGCACAGGTCGAAGTCAGGACACACACTGCACTTGTAGCGCACTCCGCGCACGACGCCATTGCAGTTGTCGCACACCACCCCTGGGTGGAGGACGTCATTTGAGCCGTCATTGCTGCTACTGCTGGCATGCTCTGTAGACAAAACAACGGCATCAGTTTCGCATAATTTTAACCATCTACAGATAAAAGTATTTGTCAAATTTTATCAAAATTTAAATATCGGCTAGGGATATAATAACATATTTTCCTCATGTATAATACACACTATTTTACTCAAAATTTTTTTCATCCTTGGGGTGCATACTTAACTTGATGTAAAATTATTTTTTTATTTCAAAAGATTTTTTTAAGAACCGTTATTTTAAATAGAATAGGACAAACTATTCTTTTAAATTACAAAGATTGATAGAATGAATACTGAATATACTGGTAAAAGTTTTTGTATTGACTACAAGTTAAATAAGACATAGAACCTTATATAGTTAATTTGTCTACATTATTAACCCTCTTCCTACTGGATAAGACAGTCACTGCTCTTTGGGCATCTCTGTTTGCCCTCGGCATGGAGAGAGTTAAAGTGATTTATTCTTCAAGTTCGACTAGTTATAAATCTTTTCATACTTAATTGAATCATTATAAATACCAATGCACTTTAATAAGCTTCCAAATGTAACTTGTATAATTAAAATAAGATTATAATATAAAATATATCAATCTCTAAGTTAAACATTTAGTAACATTGTATTTCTATGTATCAATATCTTGGATTTTTTTTGTAAAAGCTACACATATTGTCTAATCCAGTACAACAAATATAACAAATAAAAGTAGCAAGCTATTACTGTGTAACATTGTTACCAATGTTGCGATCTGTTAATGACCTAATACAGTAGTTATTATAACAAATATTAACAATGTTACTTATTAAGTTATTTGAAGAGTATGGACTCGTATATCACAGTAACTAATGTGTCTAACAATAAAATAACTTTTTTGTTTATTTTTGTTTTATCTAATAATTTAATAGAAACTGTTCTGTAAATTATGAATAAATATTTGTTAAAAATACACACTTAGCAGATATTAATTAAATTTATGATCTTACCTTTTATGTAGATTCTCAAAACAGAATCATTGACAAAACCCAGGGCTTCCATCAACTCATCATCAGAAGAGAAAGAGACGAGATCACCATCACTGTCTGAAATGGCATAAATATGACACTGTATATATAAACATGATAAAGGCATACTATTATGGCTGGTTGACCTATATAACGGACAAACAATTTTTTTCTATCTCAGACTACTTATGCTTGACTTGTCCACCTAAATGTTGTTATTTACTGATGCACTTATTCCCCACCACTCGATAGTTAAAAATTATCTCACTTTGTATTATATATAATGAAACCTGGGTGCAGACCGCTAGTTTGTACATTTGACTCAACCTATCCTGTACGTTATTGTGGAATGTTCCATCTACCATACAGGGGTGGAAAGGTTTTTGGAAGTAAAGTACAAACATGATTTTATGTACTTTGCAGTTGTACCTAAGAACTAGTCCAAAATAACCATAAATACCTGCCTTTCTATACATACATGTATTTGCAGGAATGAAAATAAATATGGAATCACAAAACACACGAGAGGCACGTAAACTTACCTTTCCAATACAAATTGAAATGGCCAGTCACCAAACCAGGAAATACTTCAGACACCTTCTTAAAGATGTACGTGTAGCTTGCTGAAGCATCGGTAGGAACCGTAAATCGTCGGATTTCTGCACGGGAATCATTATTCCGTTCCAAGAAGGCTTTTATGACGAGTGACATGCTTGATTGATTGACAGTTGACCGTTGTCGATTTCTCTACTTTGACAGTTTGCCGCTTCGAAATGAATTCGCTTATAAATGTATACCTTTGCTTGCGTCTGTGCACCGTCTTGCGTTCTCGATTGATACCGCACAACTGGATGGGGTTTATATACCCCGGGAGGAGGAGCGAATAGCTAGTTTCGTCATGTATTTACCTTACTCACAGCTAAAAATAGCAAAAAGAACGTTCTCAGTCCTTCCATGGACCGGTCTGGGGGCGTTCCAGAACGAATATAGAACGTACTCATTGGAATCACGTCATTGTCACGTGATATTGAACATTCCCGGCCTTCACGAATACTACGCAGTTACAGAACCACATCACCTGATAATGAATAATCTTATATATTCATTGCCTGTTGCATTTAAAATATGAAATAAGGAAAATATTGCGCAATAATAATGAAATAATAGAAATGTTTCTGAATAACATAAACGTGACTATTTATATATAGGCTATATATACATGTGTAGGCAGGGGGGGGCAGCCCCTGAGATTTTGCCCAAATATTTTTTTCTCATAAATCGCAGATATAATATTATATTGTAACGTGCATATCTAAAT
>JAUTBQ010185726.1:0-10672 GCA_032361185.1 Lepetodrilus ovalis | reverse complement strand
ATAATTTTATGTTACGTTGAATGCAAAATAATGTATAAATATATATATATATATATATATATTGTTTGATATGTCAGTGATTGAATGAAGTATTAAAACAGAACCAAGCTGATCCAATTAAGGCTTCAAAACGTTAACACACTAACACATTTGTTTGCAGTTATGTCAATGCTATTTTTATGTCAACGATCACATTCAGAATATGTATCAGTCTTATTGTTTCTGAGAGAACGTAACGTACCAATTAATACCTAATGTTTAACAGTATGATAGTGTAATGTTGTACAGAGAATACCACAATTATTAGTAGTTATTTGCCATGCTCTCTATATATTCCACGTTTGAATGAATATGTTTGATGGCTTAACGATTTTAATTTGTTTCAACTTTAGAAAACCATACATTCTATTCAATTATTGTCCGGATTTCAGGGTCCGTTGCTCCGGACTATGTTGACCATACGGCAAAGAGATACAGATCTTCACTGTCGGGCCTTCGGGATCTCTAAAGGAGGAAGTTATAGGCGAAACAGACGTGGAACGATTTGGAATAATATTCCCCTTTTGTCATAGTTCGTCCCTAAAAGGTCTTAAAAGGTTCCATTCCTAAACATTAGTGGCCGTAACAGATAATGACCATAATTACTCCCTCTAAAAACCCTCGTTTGGACAGCGGTCAAACGACGCGACAAGACACACGTCTAATTATCGTCCGTAGCTGCACAGATGCTCGCCAGAGGGCACTCTGTTGATGTCATCCTTGTTAGTATGCACGTGCTAATCATAGGTAGCAGACGACACAGTTTGCAAACATTTTGTGGGCAGTTTGAACAGATGAGACCAGCAGGGGTTAATCTTGACTTTGGTCTGGTTGACTTGGGATGGAACATAATTACTGTTGTAAAGTTCACTCACAGCACAGAGAACAATTATTATGCTTTCCAATTCCTTCTACGAGTTCGTTATCACCAAGCTAAATTATCAGATTATTATGTATATACATGTACATGTACTAAGGTGGCCCCAATATCAATATTACTAGATAAAACCGCAGCTTCCTGTTCGTACCGTATAACATCTTTGCGTGTTTAGATCACGTCTTTGAAGGTTGAGCTTTCGGTTTGTCAAGATCTATTGTCGTGGCAGTATTTTAAAGTACTGTCGGTTAAGTTATGATTGAAGTTGATCCATGACGTGTATTTGTTTTCGAAAATTTATGGGAAAGTTAGACATCACAAGAATGGTCATTAACCAGTCATAAAAGAACGTTCTTTAGCGACACCGCCATCTGCTTAGATCCAAATTAACTAGCAAAGTTGCGTCTTGAGTGTAAAAACTGAAGTGGTCCAGTTCTTCTTCGCTTTTGATCCGAACTTGGCCGAGGTAATCAGGAATTTCACATCTGATTGCGTCGTCATCCGGGCAGAAGTAAGCCTGAGTAATTAGCCGAAAGATGCCGCAAGGAAAACAGAAAGGAGGGAAATGTGATCCCTGCTTAATACCCCTCCTGAGACCCGCGGCGAACGACTGGAATATTCGGGACTATTTCTCTTACCTCAACCAACCTGTATCCTCCTTTACAACTCTGGAGGGAATATCCGTAAAACCCCTTTTCTATCTTATTTTCTCACGCTGGAGCAATGCTGTTTAAAACAAACGCTAGCCCGAAGGGATGATGGGAAGGTACCCTTGGTAAGGACTTGCTGAACAAGGCGTGTTTCACTTCCTATAGAACTCTTGCGCTATGATACGCCCAATAAGACATGTTCATAGCAAACGACTTTGGATAATGGCGATCTAAAAGAGCCAGTCGGGGTTGAAAAAAGCTGGTGAATAATTGGCATCCGTGTCAGATTTCTAAAGCTGCAAGGTGTTTATTGATAATGATCATTAAAACAAGCCTTGCTGGTTCTCTGGTCCCTCCATACAACACGCTGGCGACAAGCCGCTTTCATATCAAACACTGGCCATACTCCATTGGGGGCCTTCACAGTAAGTATACCCTGTGGATGCGCTTACCTGTAACTCGCGCAGAGGACCGGAGATAAACAGATTTTAAATACAGAGGATCGCAAAGTTATCCTGACTCCTACAGTGTGAAATAAACGGGTGACTTTTTCTCGGCACTAATTACGAAACAGATTCCCTGTGATTATTTTATTCGGTCCTGTTCATCGTTCTGACGATCATGATGAAATGTTAAACCCAGGGACAGCCCCCTTCCGTCACTCCGGGATCTACTGCTATACAGATTTATATGACTAGAGAATGTTTAACAATGCGCAATCGCTTGTCAAACATCACTAAACGGCGATATGTCCTTGGATATTCTAGGTCATTCTTGTATTTGTAAGTAGTAGTAAAAACATCTTTAAAACATCCAGAAGGGAATGTAATGAATTGGGGAAATTGGGAATTATATTCTTCCTTAGTTTTGTTAGAAGCTCCATGCATACTTGGAAAGCTAGGTTCATAGAAAGTTTTACGTTGGCATTAAATAACATAACAATAATAATAATAATAATAATAATATAATAATAATAATAATAGTAGTAGTAGTAATAATAATAATCATGTGTATATTTATATAGCGCCAAATCCATGCTCTAAAGCGTGCTCAAAGCGTTACATTATTACCCCGGTCAGTGGATCAGATTGCTCTCATTGTTTCCTTCTCAACTGTCTGGGGAGTATACAACCCAAGCTGCGATTCAAGGCGTTAAAACGTTCACAGTCACATGCCCATGTTACCTTCCGGGTACCCATTCTCTGCTGGGTGAACAGAGACATTTTCGAACTAAGCCACTTGCTTAAGGAACCTTCAACCATAACATGCATGTTCTACCATGCCATTTAAGTTAGCACTGATGCTATTTGGTTGTTTGAATACTATGGTCGTTGTTCATCTGAACGACAGTAAAAGCATAGATCCATGTTATCAGGGAATCAACCATGAGTTTACTTATTAGGAACAACCGATTATACTTTATATAAGCACATCCAGTCAATGCACATTTGCATTGTAATGTCTTTACACTGTACAGATACTGCTAAAGGCGAACCCCATGCATCAGAATCTCTTTCACAATGTTCATGTTCTACGGTTCAGAAAACGTGGACGAATATCAAGTTCTAAAGCAACCATTGCCGTAATTATAGCTTTCACAATATAATTCTCCATGAAGTTATTTAAAAGATAATATAACTCGTAATGCACGACAAAGATGTAAAATGTTAAGCAGCGATGAAGAACAAACCAATTAACAATCCCAAATACCACATACAGGCATGGAATCAATCATTTGTATAATAATAGACTAAGTAATTATGTGATGGGTGTTCGACTGAAGTTATTGCAAGCCTCTACGTTATTTAACCTTACTATTGTTGGGTTTTTTTGTATGTCAAAATAATATGGCATGGTCCACACAAAAAAAAAAAGGCGAAGATCCATATATGGATCCCTCCAGGATCTTAGTAGGACACCTGTACAGCATTGGGTCTTGTTCTGGTCCCAATGCACCTGTCTGGAGCTTTTCAGTGCATGAGACCCAACTTTCAGACTAAGCCCATCAATACTTGGGTGTCCTGTACAGAAACCCTCCAGGACACCCGGCTCCGAGAGTACTAAACTTGCCGAGTACGATTTCATTGCTCAAGTTTGACAAGTACAACTTTGAGTTGGAATACTAAAAAAAAAGGATCGTAATCTCTAGGCCTGATGTATTGGTGTTCGAGAAGGATCCTGGATGGATCTGTATTTTAAGGATCGTCTAAGTAGTCTCGTTACTTTCTTCACGAGCATCTTATGTCCCGAAGCAAGTTTTTGTTGTATTATGCTCTTTGTATGAGATTTTCGGCAAAGATAAAGTAGTAATACCATAGTTTACCACAAGCATAGTGTATGTGATACAGGACCCCGTTCCATAGTACGTAGCACTACGAGGGTAGTAACTCTATATCCATGCATAGGAGTTAAGCCTCTCTTAGTGCTAAGATCGTTTAGTTATTCTATGACACGTTTATTAGACAAATCTTGTTTAGACTATTCAAAGTTGCCTTGTAACCTACACATCTGACCAAACCTATCCGCACACTTGTAGCAGTAGGTGCCCCAAAACCTTCGACCATTCTGAAATCTATATCAACTAAGTATATATCAGATCATTTAGGTATTGTGGCATGTATCTTAGGTAAATAAAGTCTACCCAAATCGGTCTTACCCGATTAGGAACTAAGTGAAATTTGCATGGCTAAGCCCGCTTGGAAGGTGGCCAGGAAGACAATGGCATTGATATCCCAACAATCCTGCTTTAATATGTGATCACTATCCACACCTCAGCTGTAGGTTTTAACAAGCTTTTCCCGGAGGGTTTCTCGGAATAAATACACAAGTGAACACCTTATCTGAATAGATTTAGCGGGTAGAAAATCCAGTCCAGTAATCTCTCACCAGCAGAAGGTTTGCTGTTCAAGGAAACGTAGGGACAGATGTGTCTTATACTTTAACCAGAGCTATGAGTGCGGTTCGGCAACATCTTACGTGGGGGAAGTTGTCGCCGTGAAAATTGGGAATAAAAGACAATTAGACGCTCGGGCGATTCGGAAGTCTCACTGCGAGTCCTGTGTTTTGAGTGTACGCACTGAGGGTGGGAGAAAGGGGTGGGGGTGGGGGATACAGGATTCAGGTGTGATGTACAGATCAGGGGACGGATAATCCAACGTGATTGTGTGCCCTAGAGCTGGGTGTTTGCTCTTTGTCACCTCACCACAACGACGAGCTGTTAGAATATGTTTTTGGTATTTGATAGCATATTTGCACATGCTTGTTTTTCATTAAATTTGGGGCGCTTAATGCTGACTTTAAGCTATGAGCATGCAGCATAATTAGTAGTCTTTAATTATAGATTTTATAAACATGTAAACATTCGTTCATGCAATCTAGAAAATGCATTAACAAGTGGATTTATCAAAATGCTCGTTATTATTAAAAAAATTTTAATAGTTTAAAATTTGAATCATATTAATTTCTTTTACCATGCAAAGATGACATTAAATTTAAAAGAGGCTTCTATGAGATTTACAGTGAGAAAATGTCGACTATATGTGTTGTAGGAAAAGCCGCACGTACAAGTTTCAATAAGAGTTAAATTGACAACACTATTGGAACATTTTAATACTGTTGGAATTATTATGTTGGATACTATTATATTTTAAGTTGTTATTCTACCTGATTAAATACATATGCTAACACCAAGCAAACACGCTTTGAGCCATTTTGATTAATTTCAACATATTCTATTGACTGAAATTCAACAGGATTAGACAAAAGTGAAACACCCATAGTAGTCATCTTCTAATTTACAATTTATAATAATACAGTTGGTGGGCTGTGACAGTTGGTGTAAACATATAGAGAGATATATACACGTTTTTAAACATACTAAAATAGCTTCAGTGCCAAATTAATAACTTTTATTTACTGACTAACGTTATTCCGCGTTACAAATTAACATGTATCTTTCTAATTATCATGATTATGATACAGCATGATGCTTCAGAGTGGATTGGTGTTTGACAAAATGTAATAATATATTCTTATTGAAAAAAGTAGTAACCAATAGGTAATATAGTGGAGCTATACAAGTCTAAAGGGGGCCTTTTTCATACCCCCAAATGAATCTATTGTTTCAAACTTGTTTTAAAGAATAATCTATTTTAATATCACACATTAATTTATATGTGTTCTTTTCATCAATAAATTCGTAATTTTACCAATGCTATAAATATACATGTATTTATTATATATGTATGCTAATTATTTAGCAATATTTTAATTAATTGTTTTCTCACACAACTCATTGTAAATATAATTGACAGTATTATATATTGCATGTATTTACTTCTTCTGTTAACATATACAAGTATAGATTATTTATTAATACAACAATAGGAATGCTCGTACTTCACGGCCATTGATTCTTGTGTCATGGTATGTAAAGGTAGACAAATATTCATGACGTTAAAAGAATGAGTCGTCGATTGAATGAGAAAAACAATTAGTTCAAAAGTATGTTCAGCAAGTAACATTAATAGTATAATTATACTAGAGCATGCATATACTTAAAAATATTATTGTTCAGTCGGACAGGCATACAATATATATGTTATTTTCGTTATTCTCACATGGATCAATTTTGTTCTTCAAAACAGCATCTATAGTTTATTTTCAGAGCGTTACTCAATTAACTTACTTAGAGATCGTTTTTTAACAATTTTTTCAAACCTGACAGATTTATCTCTGCACTGTGATTTAGAAACTGTACTGATTCATACATAATAAGTTGCATTCTGTAGTATTGCGGCTATTATTTATTATGTTATTGATAAACTTACAAACAACTAATCATAATTATCCACTAAACCTTTTTGGGGGGAGATCAAATCCACATTCAAAAAGGTTTCCAATGATTTTAATAAAACTTAGAACGTGCAACTGAGAACTTTACGTAACGTAATTGTAACAAAAATGTCCAGGAAAATGCAAGAAATAAATAACGAAAATATGTCTCATGTTGTTCCAAATTACATATTCGAGATAAGAACTGTGGTTTGTGTAGAGTGGATATTTTGCCTAACTTAAGCAATCATAATACATAATTAATGTGAGGTGGAGACGTGCCACAGGACGCGATTTAATAAACACAGATAGTAAACATTTAGTAGATAAGAGGGGAGTACACTATTACAAGCGATACTCATTATGATAATGCTTCGTAGCTGCGGTTTCGTACAGCTTTACATTTTGTGCCCTATAATATGATGTTTCTTCGTTGTATGTTAGAGATGCCAATACGAAACGTCAAAATACTAACACGGACACAGAATAGAGCTAGGAATCTTAGTACAGCTAGGTATTGTAGTATTAGAACATCGGTAATTATGGTGTCAATTGGGTGAATGAATAAAACACAAACTTCTTTGGCATGCGATATCACAGTCGACCAAAAAAATATACTAATACACAAGTACTGTTTTCTGACAACTGCAGCGTTTCTAAGTCCTCTATGGAAAATGACGGCATAGGTTACATTAACATTATGGGAGACGACGTTAACCAGTGAGAATAATTTGGAAACTAGATGCAAATACATTAGCACAGACAATGGAAAGTAGTACATGTCAAGACAGACTAATAAAAATACATTATCAAATAGCAATAATGTGATCGGTGTATTCAACAACCTCAGTGTCTTTTGTACTAGTGTCATGAACTTTATGAAAAGGAAATATTTCCTAGCAAATCCCTGTCCGGGATTACCGTGTTCCTTTTTGTAATTTACAAATATGTTTAACTTATAGCCGAGGTTCTCGACGAGTGCATGAATAAAGGTTCTGTTCTGTGCTAAGGAGTCACCCATATGTATTTAAGCATTTTGCAAGATATTACTTAACAAAAGGCTGATAATAATATTAAATTAATATATTAATATCAATATGTGCTATCAGCTAAATACTTTTGAACTACGGCGGAAACTTTGTTAAAACTTAATACCCCAATAGGTATAGTTTAAATACAGTACATTCTAATGCAAATAATTGGGAAATGGTATCGCAGGGCGAGTGTCATTGAATATATGAAAGTCAGTCACTATAACACGGTACGTTACTGCAACTAGACATCTTGATCGAATTAACAACTCTGCACAGCATACACGTGATAAATTAATAATTATGTTGCGTGCATTTCCGAACCGAGAATACACATAAAATAAAGGAGACAGTCTGTGCATCAAAGATAATTTATTCACAATACCTTAATGAGGTACTCATTAGTAAACAATATTTACATAAACATGATTAAAAACCTGTATATAACCTGTACATTAAGAGCACTTATGGATAACAACGTGTACACTAAAATTGTCATATTGAGTGGAGATCGTTTTAAAGCAATAATACTATTGATAGTCAACCCTATCACCAATGTCACATAGTGCGTCTTATTCGCACGCATGAAGGTCCATGGATGCGTCTTTACACGCAAACTGCCTGTTTTACGTCATTTCACATTCTCTGCATTTGATCTAATGTTTTTGGGTTGTGCGGATAGAACTTACTGGCAGGCGACACCCCAGACATCACCGTCTGCCCAGTCGGACTATAAGGATACATCGCACAGCCACACGAGATGGACATACAGGGCGAGGTCTGCACGTTGTGGTTGACCACAGGGCCCGCAGTCAGGTGGTGGTGGGGGTAGGGGAACCCTTGCCCCGGGACCGTGGGGAGACCCACAGGTGATAGAGGCACCCCGGGGATAATAGACCCAGGAATTCTGCGGGCACTCCCAGAGCGGTAAATATCGTCAATGAGAGCTTTCATTTCTTCCACGGATTTCGTCAGCATCTGAATGTAATTCTTAGCCAAAGACAATGTGGCGATCTTGGACAATTTGCGCACAGACGGTCCACGGGCGTAGGGAACGACATCTCGAAGACCTTCCATAGCAGAGTTCAGATCGTGCATTCTTTTCCTTTCTCTTTCGTTGATTTTGGAACGAAGGTCCGTGAGTTCATCGTGGGTGAGACCATGAAGTGAACAGTTGGACGGGTATGAACCATTTTCACTTCTGTCATCGTCAGTAGACTGGTTGTCATCGTCTCCGATAATGTCAATGTAATCTTTGCCATCATCATCCACGGAGGAATTAGAAACGCTGCGGTTGTCGGAAGACATCTTTACGTGTGTAAAAGTATATCCTCTTAGGCTTCTCAACTTCAAACTGTAACGTCCATTAGCATTGTAGCAACTTGTAAAGTCTTTAACGTTTGTCACCGGTACTTTCACGACATTAACCGAACACTTTACGTGGACTTGTCGCCAATGTTGAGCTGTCAACGGAAACAATCCCAATGTCTTCACAAGTCTGGTTCAAAGATCAGACGGTTGTCAACCCGAAAGGCTCGTCTTTTTCGCTTCGGTGTTTTGCAGCAATACTGAAAGTCCAGGGTCTGTCATTGACGTTTGTACCTCTGGCTTCACCCCCTGGGGCACTGAACAAGGGGAGGGGCTAGTGGTCCGGAATAAAGGTGTTAAAGGACAATGTCCCACACATCAAGCGTCGCTAATACACTCCCAGTCAGGAGTCGAGGTAACAGAGGTGCTCAACCAACAGTGAAAGTCTGTGATAATAATCAGTTGGAAAGTCGTTTTTGGTTGGTGCTACTGTAGTTTACCTGGAATGTGGGAGTGGCGTATGCTATTAATTTCGTTTGATTGACACATACACGTCTTCTTGGTCATATAAAATAACATAATTATGAGACTTAATTTTACTATCGTTATTAATTTGATATTAAATATTCGAAAGGGTAGTAATGATATTTCGCTAGTGTTATTGCATTATGGCTAAATGCATTCAACGATTAAGGTAATTGACATCAATTGTGTTACATGTTTCCATACTGCAACTTAAAGTTGTTTATATATTCTATATTAAGAAGTTCAGTATTTATTCAATGCCAAAGAGGTTCACATCACAGACACTAAACTATATGGCAGCATTTTCATATTAATTGTGAGGAGATGGGCCACATTATTTTATCATAATTAAGCTTATGTTTAAAGTAGTACCCATGAAAGTTCTAACAATTGCATTTATTAGAAGAATGCTTTCCCATTCGTTTCATTTACGTTAGCATGCAATCAAATATACAACACCATAATTACATTAATTGTTTTCTCCCCTAATACTGGTTTCAAAAACACTTTCTGTTAAGTTAGTAATCGTTCTACTTGTGTTCTAATCTTGTCCTGGTGTCAGAAGTGGCCAGTAATTAATTCACTGAACACATGGAATCCTGGCGCCATCTTTTAATATTGCGTGACTGAATGACAGCTGTAAACAAATATCTAAATTATATTCTATTAGTCAGGTGAGCAAGTCTGGAATGTTCACAATAAATTTGATGGGACAGAATGATATTCCACTTCTTTGATTGAAAATTCATGATATATACCATGTATACTCAAGATCACCGTAATTTAGAATTTAATTTACCCTAATGATTTGAATACAATTGGGTATTTAATATTTGAGTTTTATATTTGTTTTTACTCACTGCAATTATTTTTAATTGTGTATTCTGTAATTTGTTTCGAGTATTTTACTCAAATACTCGGCTTATCTGGAGCACTGGATTAATACATAGTAAGAGATCATTAAAAAAATATCCTCACAGTTGTACCGTTATGTGTTTTAATACAGGGTATCGTTTCTCGAAGCTCTCTCATCCACTATGAGACCATAGTGTTATCATAACTGCACTAGCGCCATGTATAAGAGATCGCTACGAGAGTGCTTATGGTCTCGTAGTAGATATATTCCATTTGCCGCCCCATAAACTCCAATGGTAGACCTATGAATTGTCTATAGTATAAGGTTTTTTGGTGAACTTATCATCACACGGGGTCACTGATGAAATCCAGCCAGGTTGTCACTCCGACAACTTTGGGGAACTGAGACGTTGGGGTGACCACTCGTAGTTTCTTTTATGAACTCTTCCACAGACTGACCAAATAAGGCTTGCATATTTCTACTAGTATGAGAAGTTGCACCATGTTGATGGAATTTAAACAAAATATTCATCAAGGTAGGAACCCGGCAAGAA
>JAUTBQ010185715.1:0-10672 GCA_032361185.1 Lepetodrilus ovalis | reverse complement strand
TCCAGACTAGTCAAGCAGTACATATGCATGCAAGTCATGATATTAGTGAAAGAATCTAGAAAGTGACTTTAAACCCACCCCCAAAAAAAACACACAAAAAAACACACACAAAAAAAAGTAGTAGTAGTAGTACGGTAGTACTAGTAGGTGCAATTGTAGTAGTACTTATTATTGTTATTATTACCATCATCATCATTATTATTATTATTATTATTATTGTTCTTGAATTTGTTATTATTAATAATAACATTACTATTATTATTATAACATTACTATTATTATTATTATTATTATTATTATTATTATCTCGATCAAGTACTCTGCTAGAGTTGTCCCCCTTGGTGTGGAGTCTCACCAGTGTTAAAGTCCTGTATGGTGGTAACCAGGCCAGTGCCAAACTCATGCTTCTCCCCTCTCTGTGTCTGCTCGTCTACACGCAACAGCTTGAACTGGTAGTCGAAAAAACTCTGAAGCAGAAACCAGGACCATTTCACTTGAGGCATGCGACACAATTTAGCTTGTTGAACGGTATTAAGCCTATAACACATCACACAACGCAACACACCTGGACTGGATGGTCCTTCGTCTGACATTATTGGCACCACACAACAGGACGCGACAGGACAGGAATGAACACAAATTCATAGATTTCAGTTGTCTCAAACAACGTCAGAACGACAGAAAATGAACCGTCGATGACCAATGACGGTCCTGTTGGTTCTCATTGTGTAATGTGATGTAGGCTTAAGGTGGACTCTCATGGTGCGATTGTAGTAACAACTTGTAGCATGCGACTGAATTTATGAATGAAAATCAAGGATTCGTAACGATTCCGATTTGAGTACAACAAGTCGAAAGTGAGTCGAACGAAATAGAACATGTCCTATTTCATACGACTAGTTGCGTGTACTCAACCAACCAAACGCGAGCATCACTAAATAAGACGAGTTATTCCCCCTGTCTCCATTGTCACGACGCTTGTTCAGAGCACAAAAATGGCGTCGACGAAGTTACGCCTCGATTTTATCACGTAACGAGTTATTTATTACATACTATCTTGGTCAGGAAGTCCTGTGGAACGTTAGATGTAAATAATACACACGCAATGTTATGGATATTGCGTGCACACAAATGGCAAGCGTTTCTTCGCATTATCCGACTCCATATTTCAACAAACTAGATTTCACACAAAACAACAGAGACGAGTTGAAAGATACATACGATTCGATTTTCTTGAATCGACAATCGTTACTACATGTTGCATGCTACAAGTTGTTGCTACAAATCGCACCGTGAGAGTCCACCTTAAGCTGCGCTCCTACCTATTGTGACGTCATTGGGCGTATCCAGACCTCTGCTGACGAGCACCTCCCTCCTGCTACCATCCATTCCACTCCGAGATATCCGTGGCACTGACCCCCAGTTGGTCCAGTACAGCCAGCTAAACATGGTAAATATAGATATATGTGGTACTACCCCGTGGAAATTACACTGTTGTATTATTTTAGCGTTTATTGTGTTTATAAGACGTTTGTGGCAATTGTTTAGATTTTATTTGTGATATTTTACGTCCATTCTATTATTATTTTTTGTAATTGCCGTTTTAAATTTAACAGGCCTACTTGATAGTGTTAATTGAGTGAGTGATTATGGAGTTTAACGTCGCTGCGGGAATCGTTAACCCATTTGGGACGATGACGATGGTGTTAATAACAAGCATCAGAGTTCCATGTAGCATAAATGAATACAACTTCTTAAAGAAAAACTGAATAACAATGTTGCGAAACGTCTTTGACAAGGACTATTATACTATCATAGTTAGTAGCCTTCATTGGGAGTCAACATTTCCACGCACATTGTAGGGGGTCATAGAAAGACGGCATTATAATTATGGGAGGGGGTCAAACCTGGTCTGCTATCCTAAATGAAATATCCATGTGGGAAACTTTCTTTAAAGGTTTACTTGCCCGTGTCGAGGATCCACGGCGATTCCCCGGATGTAGCCCAGATCGTTGTGGTGTAGAGTTGTCCGCGCCTTGGTCTCCAGGGACGCCACGTGGAGAGTGTGCGCGCTGAGATCGGACCAGTACAGGTTCTGGTGCACCCAGTCCAGAGCAATTCCCTGAGGATCCACCAGGTTCTCCGAAATTATTTTCTTCTTCTTTACTATGTTGAATTTGTCGTCTAGACGTGCACTATGAACACACGTTGGGGAAAAACAATTTACATGTTCAAATATAATAAAAGTGTGTACAATGATAATATTGGGAAAACCGGGGAAGTAGGTTTTACTTATCTATTCGAGTCCTGTTACAAAGATTTATTGATTTGATTTCAACATATTTTATTGTCATACATCGTCCAATGGGATCCAAAGAACGTCCGTGGCTGAGAATCGCAGCAACAACAAAAACAAAAAATGGTTACCTGTCCTGTTTCAGGATCGTAATAAAATGCTAACAGGATGCTGGAAGGACAATTTCACCTCAGGTGTCCTGGGTGTCCTTTCACGAAACTCTCTTATCCACTAAGAGATTGGTAGCGCTCTCTTAGCAGTGTATTAGCTATCGGTAAAGAGAGCGTTACGCGTCTCTTAGTGGATAAGAGAGCTTCGTGAAAGAATACCCTGGTTTATTTTTGAGAATTTCAACAGCACAACTAACTTCTTTTGCACTAAATATCAATATATAAACAATTCTAAACATGGACAGCATAACAATATGTTCTTACTATCGTAAGCTGGTTACATTGCTATATAATATTTTGTAATTAACCCAATTTACGAGTATATTCCGGTCTCGCGATAGTCTGTCCAATAGACTGTGTTCTTCTTGAAGTCAAAATCCAGAGCAGTAGGTCTCGCTTGTGAAGTACCGTCCGCCAGTTGGAGCACCCTGACTTCACCGTTACTCAGGTCTATCTTCTTCAAGGTCTTCCTGTCCACTACCAGAAGGACTGCGGAGACTGGTTCTGGAAGTGATATGCGCATACGCATATAAACGACGTACGTATTTCCGAATTGTTTTCTTAAATGTACTAATATGGTGAGCGCACTACACTATTTCAAAATGTGTTTATATGGAGAGCGTTCTACAGGGTTATTCCACTATTCTACTATGTTATTTCCAGCATGTGTTTACATAATTAGCGTTCTACAATGTTATTTTCTAAATGTGCTTGCTACTATTTAATATGGCGAGTTTTCCACAAATTTATTTCCAAACCTTTAAGATCTTAAACTTCGATTAGGGAGGCCAACAGTGTGCATTATCATATAGTAAGTGCGCTGCAAGCGGAATCTGTAATTATATATTGTAATGGCGACGGGACGTGAATGCTCTTCCATGGTAGTTTTCATAAAGCTCATTTCCAATAACAAGTAATTATTTTACTAAATTTCTTCTCGTATGACATCCAACTGTCATCTTCGCAACTAGTTCTCATTGTAAATACAAAGAATCCTGGAAAATAATACAGAATTAGGTCTCACCGTGAACCAGACACATGGTAAAGTTGACGAGAGAGAATCCTTCCGGACAAGCGCATTTGAAACTTCCTGCCGTGTTCGCGCATGTGTGTGAACAGGGATTCGTCTGGCATTCGTCTTCATCCACGCACGTGTTGTTGATAGAGGGGATAAATCCGGGCAAGCAAGTCGGCGTCCTCTGTTCTGAAATAAAATAATAAAGCGTTGTCATATTGAGTATGTTAGAAAATATGTGGCCATTGTTTATGGGTATTACAGCAATACACCATTGTGTATTTTTTAAATCTACTTGTATTTGTTTTTAACAATTGTCAACGCAAAATCTGATATAAAACAACAATACATATGGACTGCTACCTTTTTTTCTGCATGTCTTTCCTTCTTTGTTTAGTGTAAAGCCATCTGCGCAAGTGCATCGATATTCAGCGGAATCGTCAATGGATTGTGGGGAGGGCAAACACATTTCACAGCCTTGATTCTTGGATCCACATCGGTTTTTACCTGGCAACATGAGGTTGAATTGAGCGACCTTACCCACTGTCAAGTCACGTTATCACTCATTATATATTGGGATGTGTACACATGATTTGCATCATCGGTATTTGAAAATGATCCACTATTTTGCATTGTGTTGTACATATATATTTGATTTACGGATTTATATACAATATTTTGGAAAAGAAAATACATCTTTATCCTTTCGAAGACATTCAGAATGTGCATGTCATGAAAGACCTCTGGGTAAATCAAGTGAACTGGGAAAATGTTACTGGTTAATACCTTAGGTTGAAGTCAAATACTATATGCACTTCTAATGGATTTGTTTAGAACCTTTAATCACTCGGGCCAAACATCTCGGCATAGGAAGTACAGACATCAATTACAAATAAGAACATGGTAATCGCGAACAGGGATTTGCTGTGAAGAGTTTCCTTTCATAGTGTTCAAAACAATGTTACATAAGCCACTGAGTTGTTTCCATACCTTGATTTTCTTGCTCCTAAAAACACCGAAGGATGGATAGTTCTAGTCTAGACATGCAGACAATTGATATATTTCTTTCTTGGTTGGAAGGATATGGGCAATAAAAAAAACCACGTAATTGTACAAGGCCATTGAGAAAATGCTACAATTAGCACTATATAGTGTGTACCTGCTATCTGCCGGGCTTGGTGGAAGACTTTGATATCAGACAGTTTGGTGGCGTCCACCCTAAAGAATGTCTTACGTCCCGTATATTTGTTCATCTGTCTGACGGATGAGCTAACCCAGTCTGTCCAATATAGGTAATTCTAAGACAGATAGAAGACAGTGGATTACAAGAGTCAAAAGCCGAAAACATAATTGTGTTGAGCTAAACTCGTGATCAATATAGTATCAGTGATCAAATACCTTGGTCCCGGTCCACAAAAAGGTCGTAACTCTACGAGTCGTAACTCCTATAGACTCTACGCGAACATAGAATTGCTAAAAGAGTTACGTCTCTCGTAGTGTTAAGATCGGTATGTGAATCGTGGGCCTGATAGTGACGATTACAGTATGGTATGTTAATGTTGGGATATTAGTATACATGTATGTTGTTTGATAACACATAACCACACACGTCTCTCTAATAGGTTAGTTATTCTAATATGTTTATTATGAATGTTGAAAATGTCATGATGTGGTATACCGTAATAAACACTTACATTTACATAATTTACTGCATTTAATATCATAAATATACATGCAGCATACCAATTCATTGATTACCAATATAACTAATAACATAATATACTTTAGTAGTTGATTATTATGGCTTTATTCAGGATAAATTAATACTGTCAGCTAAATAGTCGACCGTATTGTACTATTGTTGACATGTTTGTAGGCGTACGTACCTCAAAGACAGTTAAGGCATTCATATGTTCTCTGCCAAAGCTGGTTTTATCCACGATCACGTGGACATGATTTCCGTCCAGATCTGAGCTCGTGACACTGTCGTGGTAAGCATCGCACCAGTACAACCGCAGATCAATGTAATCTGAAGTTTGAGATATTATCAATTACACAAATTCGTGTAACCTTGAAAGAAGTATGTCCATACAGTTGAGCAGGGAGTACACATATTCACAGAATACAATCTAACAAACAAATTCAGATTTCTGCCATTTTGATTTATATCAATAATCAGAATAACCATGCAGTTTGTTACAATAACACTTCACCTTAGCATTATATCCGTTCAGAAAAAGACAAGAGACATTATCTCATGATCGAAACAATAATTACAGCATTGTGTATGTGTTTACCTATAGTAATTCCATTAGGCCATCGAATATTTGTCGTTACGATCGTGTGACGTTTCGTGCCGTCCATTCCGCTTTTTTCTATGGAGGCTGGTTGGGCCCAATTCGTCCAATACATCCACCTGTGAAGATAATTCATGGCGACATCGGCGTCCATCATCAATGTTCAATGTGTTATCAATACATACTATAGCTGCAATTTTCACCCTTCTTAATGTTTTTCCAGCTTTATTCGTAAAACGAATACTGACCAAAATATATGTAAATCGTGAGACGAATACTGACCAAAGTATATGTGGACCGACACTTTAGGTTATCAATATAACATACATTAATACGACTGGTTCACCCATATTGGACTGTCAATGGGTCTTAACGTAACGTTTGCATGTTGTAGAGTCTCTAGGCCGAGACACTCTGACTGTCATATCTGTTGTAAATATAGGTAGAGTATCTCGACCTAGAGTCTCCTAATATCACACACACACACACACACACACACACACACACACACACACACACACACACACACACACACACACACACACACACACTTCAAAAACTATACTCAACATTTAAATTCACAAATCTCCATATACAATTTGAGCTTGAGCATCAACTCGTACTCTCAGATTTTCTTGATATCGAGCCCCGGAGCCATAACATACAATGTGGTCAATTAAATCCCTCATTCATTAGCCATTGGTCATATATACGGGCAACCCCTGTTCAACAAACAAGGAACATAACCTACCCTCTTGCTGGATCAACTATAACCGCCCGAGGCTTGCCGAGATTGTCCGAGATCAATGTCTTCACCGACATTGGACCAAGGGAGACAACCTTGATAGCTATGTCGTCGCCTGTATTTTGGGTCCAGTATATTGCCTGATGTATCCAGTCGTACGCAATATCCACAGCGTTTACATTATAAACCAATATTTCTGGTGCATCCAGTTGGCTGTTTTTAATCCTTGCCCTGTCAAATTATAATTGTTAAGTTAACGTTTGCTTGCATTGCATAAACTAGTTATATACAAATTAGTTGCACAACGTTTTGTAAGATATTCTTAAACAGTAGCTCCCCTGTCTTAGTCCTTGTAATGATGCGAAAAGATTATACCTGTAGTGTAGTACGTGTTTAGTATTTCGTTGATAAGATGGGACATGGTAACTTAGGCCCATGATAATGTACCAAAAATCATCATTGCCCTACATAGAGGCTTAGCACAAAGCGTACCGGATAAGTGCTTTAGAATAACAGAAACATAGCTTACATGTTAATGGTTTGGATCCGAACATCTGCCCAGAAAATCTTTTCTCTTTTGACGTCAAAATCCAATGCCGATGGGGATTGAATGGCAAAATAGTTCGGCGTCCATAGGGTGTTATATTTGAACGTCGTCAGGTTAATACGTTTGAAGTCCGAAACGTCCAGCACGACAATATATCCATTTCCTGAAAATAAAATAATAGTTTTAATTCACGAGAGGGCATGTTTTATCTGCACTATCTACTATATCCTAGATGCATGTATGTATTTGAAGTGTATGTTTTCACCCGGTGGTGTACGACAACCTCAAACCATCTATGAACTCGTACAAATCCAAACTGTCCCCGGTACCACAGAACCATCGTAGTCTTCCTACAGTCGTAAGTCTCATACGTAGTTACGACCTTCGTAGCGCTATGCTTTTACATGTTCTGTGGAACGGTTTAGGGGATGGGGTATGAATTGTTAATCGGTTAAACAACAATAACTAATTCTTCACTCTTGATTAACAGCGTGTATAAACGTCACCTTTGTCCTTGCACCGAGTTCCGTTGACCAGTGTATACCCGTCGTAACAGGAACACCGGAAACTGCCAGGTATGTTTTCACACATCTGCGAGCAGACGGCGGGAATAGCGGCGCATTCGTCGTCGTCAACGCACCTGTTGTCCTCCACGACGTAGCCTTGAAAACACGGTGACGGTTTCGACGAATCTATTTAAGAAACCAATGACTTACAGATTCATTTTACCTAAACATTTTGAAAATATTGTTTATAAAAATACAGCTATATATACACATGTAAATACCTGTTCATTTCTCTTTCCTCTTTTGTACATACTATTCTCTCCTCTTCTGCGTTATGCTGTATTATTGAAATGAATATTATGTAAATACTCTGGAGCGGACATTTTCTAAGTTGGTATAACTTGTGTCCTATCCTTTTCCATGGTGAATAAAATATGTTTAAACTAAACAGATTAATTACCGGAAATATGTAACCGTAAATTCTAGATCGGCGTGGTGTGGCGAAAATGCAATCGTGCTAGATTGGTATAGTGTGCTATAATTTGTAAATGGTATACGTGTTCAGATAGCCGTGGAGTTAGATGTTCATACATCCTGGACGAATCTGCAAATAAATACTGTTTTAAAAATAAACTTAAACAGTAATGGTTACCTCTGGTAGAGCAGGTACGACCATCTTTCTTGAGAAATAGTTTGTCCGGGCAGGCACAGGAAAACATGGAGTTACTTCCCTTTGGTGATGGTAGACATATCTGACAACCTCCATTGTTGTCTCCACATTTGCTTTCAACTGTCAAAATAAGCATAATGATTTTAACATATTTGATTGCCTTAAATGTATTGAGATTGGTGAAAGCAGGTCGATGAGCATAACAGCAATATCGCACTCATTATCTTGTCCATGCATAAGAAAATAGAGTTAGAAATTTACCTTTCGGTTGTCGATCTGAGTGGAGAATTCTGACGCCAGTTGGGTGGTGTATCTCAGACTTGATAATCCTGTGATTAGTCCCCAACTTCGTATTCAATCTATGGATCTTCCCGGACATCAAGTCGGTCCAGAACAAATGTCTCTAAGATGACAATATGAACATACCTATTAGAAACTCAGCTTGCAATTCTTATCTTAAACGATTCGCAATTACACAGAAATACAATACATAACAATACAAGTTAGGTTTTCTTTTCAGGGATCCTAACATGATCTTGGAAAGACACTTTCACCTCTGGTTTATTTTTGAGGATCAACGTTATAGTTCTGTCCCGGACATCTAACGGGACACCTAACAATTATTTATTTTCTGTGTTAATCCAATAATGCATACTCCTTATATGCTAACAGTTGACCGTAGTCAATAATGGATCAAAAGAATAAAATGATCGACTTCAAATGCATCATAATTATCACGATCGATGCAATTTAATATTTACCTTAAAAATGTCCATTGAAAATATATTGGTCCTTTTGTTTCCTTGCCATAGAACGCGACAGATGAAGGTTTTAAGATCACAGACGCCAATTTTGTTTTTGTCGGAACCCTCATCTCCCCAGTATAGCAGATTCTTCTTTAAATCTGTGGTATTCGGTACAAATAAGTCATGAAAAGCATACAGATGCCACTGGTATATTTGAGCAGTATGTAAGGATTGTCTTGTCATAAGCAACCAGTATTTGCAATCTTAATTTACTGCAATAGCATGTACAATCTATAATACTACAATATAATTGACGACAGCATGTTTGGGCTAGCTTGATTGGACATTATTGAAAGCAAGCCATAGTGAAGAATACATACATGTATTTATAGTAGTGACTTACAGAGCAGTTTTCATAATCTAAATACATAATTATGTATAATACTAGTATACATTTTATTCTACGCTGCAGCTTCAATTGGACTATGTTCACAGTGAAGTGTCCTTTGACATGTATTACATAGGAAGAATTGACGAATAAACATTACAAAAGTGTACAGTATAGCCACATGGATGTATACATGTATGCAGAATCAACATAAATACATATATAATGAAAAAGCTACCTTAGTGTCCTCATTTACCTAAAGTGACGTCATTGGGAGTGTGTAGTCCCCTGTCAAGCAATATACGTCTATGACTTCCATCCGTGCCGCTCATCTCTATCTTAGCATGGTTACCATAGCTCGTCCAGAACAACCACCTGTGTGTGTATCATAATTGTCGTAAATCTAGTCAGCACACACCCTCAATAACGGATACCCATAGCTCGTAGATGTTGAAATTAGTGATAATCCTATGAGGCAGATAGGGTGGGCAATAGGAGAGAGCGTTTGGACTTCCCTACGACAAAGGCCCTATGTTGAAATACCGTTCCGAGAGTCCGGCATCAATGTTCTGATGCGATCGTGATAGGATGTGATGTCTGTACCACGGCAACGCAAATATAATCCTTAGGGGGCTTTCAGTACCAGCTGCTGGTACTCGCAGGTTTACTGCAAAATTCAGCGCTACGGTTGTTACGGGTTCCCTCGTGTCGTTAACTGACAAGCCGTGATATACGAAATAATCTTGCAAGCGGCTCTAAGTCCCACATTTTTAAAATTACGAGGATGGTATGAGCATTTCAGCTATGAAAAGGAATATATTCAGGGTTCGAATCCCGACCCAATGCTTTTATTGGACTCACCGGTTTCTAGGATCCACGGCCAGACCGTGGACATGCTCTAGATCCGTGTCTATGAGAGTTCTATGCATTCCAGTGTGGAGAGAGCCCACGGTGATTGTACGTCCCTTCATACTCGACCAGTACAAGTTCCTATGTGTCCAGTCGAATGCCAGTCCTAATGGATTGCGTGTGCCGTCTTGAAATATAGCCTTGTGGTTCATTAGTGTAAGGGTGGGAGATAGCGTTGCTCTGGAACGGACATTAAGATCAAGTATGATAGAAATCTACAATAATACGTGAACTTTTACATCGCCATGTGATAGCATGAATACGTAATTGCACTGTTGATTGATAGAAAAAGATAGAGGAGAGAGAAGAGAGATAGCGATAGAGAGAGAGAGAGAGAGAGAGAGAGAGAGAGAGAGAGAGAGAGAGAGAGAGAGAGAGAGAGA
>JAUTBQ010185704.1:0-10673 GCA_032361185.1 Lepetodrilus ovalis | reverse complement strand
ATTTTTTGTACTTTCTATTAATGCACGTAATGTTATTAAATCTAATATCCATTCTTCTTGATAATTTTTATTTTTGAGATGACGAAAAATTTCACGAATTGTACCATTACATAGATAGTTACCCCGATTATTATTCTGGGTTCTTACTTTTAATTAATTGGTTTGTAAATTAAAATTTCTTCGTTAGTAATAATATACTCAATACCTGCCTTCCAAATATTAAAGTAAGCATCAAAATTTACTGGATCAGAGTATAAAGGGGTTGCCAAGTACCATTTTATAGTAAAATCAGTAGTTAACCCATAGAAAGCTTCTAGGAGTCCCAAGATTTGATTTTGTTTTATATTTAAGATTTTTTCGGAGAGTTTATCTCCTACGCAATCAATTAAGTAATTATTGATGTTGTTATATATATCCTCCTTTTTCCCCATAAAAATGTCTTTGTTGCTAGTGAAATTTTTAGGTAATTCTATTAACTCTTTGGTAGATAGTAAATCGTCATATTCTTCCTCAAAATCGTAACATATTCTCAACTTTTCTTTAATATCAGTAAGAACAAGTAACTGCAATTCACTATCATCATAATGAGTTTTTTTGTTAGAAATTGGTGCTTCGAATAGCAGCAATATTCTTTCGAGTAACAAGTTGCTATGAGGGAAGTACTTAAATATTACATTTAAATCTTGTTTTGATAGCATAGGGTCGATATGAAAAAGAGTTTGAAAATGAGATTTATCAAACTCTTTTTCCCCTTCGCAGTAGTATTTCCAGTCAATTAACAAATTCTGTTTAATTTTATTCATATCACTCCAAAAAAATATTGTTATGGAATTGGCAGTGAGTCGATATTCCACTTAGACCCTAATTCTTTAAGTCTTTGTTTAAATTCACTATATGAGTCACTGGTATCAATAATTTGTTTTAACTCATTATGAAATGCACCAGATCCGTTGCCACCATGTTGTCCTTGCTTACCGGGGTGTTCTGCTCCACTATCCATTGGAGCAGTCCACTTTAAGTCTTTTGTTTTTGTTCTAAAGTCATGAATTTCATTAACACTTACGCCCCATTCTTTAAATTTCATTACTCTACACACCATGCACCATTCATGATAGCCTCCTGGCCAGCGAAGCCGGTTTTCGATTCTTTCTCTTAAGACTTTATTTTTCATTAAAGTACTGGCTTGCTCTAATGAGAGTTTATCAAACCATGGTGCAAAGCCTCCATTTTTTTTAATTCGAGGTATATTGATCAATAAATCTAATACATTTTCATCATTATTTAAATCTGCCTCATCAGATCTTTCCAAATCATACCAAACCTCTGTTAGGTTAACGTTCTTCTTAATAGCCTCTGCAAGATTATCATGTTCAACTAAGTCCTTAATAAGCTGAAGCATATCAGGATCAGCGTCACAATCAGACGTTGTAGCATTAGCACTAAATGGAATTATAATTAACGCAAGGGCTAAAATGAAGTTATATAAATATTTCATGGTTTATCCTATTTCTTTGTGCAAAATTTACCTTTATTACCTAATGCTTTTTCCATAGCATTAATCTGTGGGGGACTGAGTTTCAAGTCCTTAAAGCCAGTTATTCTTTTATAACATTCTTTATGTTCCTTTTTAGTTTTGGGTTCGCTACATTTCTTTTTCTTTCTTTTAAAGAATTTAGCAAATTTTTTAAGTTTTCCAATTCCTGCTCCATTAGCATCAGATGCTAGTACAAAATCGGCAATAGATTTTGCTATAAGGTCAGAAGTTTCTTGAATACTCAAGTTATCATGGCTCCAAGGGTTCCATTCACTGTTAGGAATTTCGAGTTCTACATCCTCCCATCCCCAGCATTTTTGGTCAAAATCTGCTATAGCAAGTGCTATTGTGTTGAGTTGAGTTATTAATTTCTCTGCTTGAGGGCCAAATTCTTTTTCAAGTTGATATAAAAGTATTGATTTGAGGAGTGCTTTCCCTATGATGCCACCGACGATAGTCCATGGGTTGGGTTTTCTTATAATAAAGTCTCCAGCTTTCTCTATTGCAGCAAGGAGAACCATAGTGCCTACTATATCAGCTACTGTTTCAGCACTTGGTTTAAATACATCACCTAGACCATGTACATCAAGCTCGCTATACTTAGCATCACCAAAATCAGATAAATCTTCAAAGCTTTGAGGTAGTCCAGTTACTACAGCTGTTGCTATTTTTCGAAAGTCCTTACCAAGCCCTCCTTCTTCTGCCCATTTCATTGCCTGATCAAGGAGGTCATCTATTGCATCATCGGAGTTCACTGGTTCAAGACCTTTTGTATCAAAGAGATTAAACGGATCCCCCCCCACATAAGCATAAGTATTAACCCCACCCTTAAGCCCAATCGGGTCACTGGTGATGTATCGTCCCGTTTCAGGATCATAATCTCTTAAATAGTTATAATGCGTACCCGTCTCTTGATCTTCGTACTGCCCTGGGAATCTAAGATTCAGTGTTATCTTGTTTGTTTCTACTGTTGCTTTTCCAAACGGTGAGTAATTTGCCTTCCAAACAATTTCTTTTTTATCGTTGGTGGCGATTCTAGGTGTGCCTAGGTGATCGGCGTGGATGGCATAAAGCTGTTTCTCTTCTAGTTTAGCGATGGGTTGGTGTTTGAGGTAAATATATTGATTTGATGTTGATATAGAGCACCCCCCCCCACTTTTGCATGATGTACTTACTTCTGCGGTGAGGGTGTGCCCATCATAGAGAAAGTAAGTGACTTTAGGATTCTTGCCTTGGTTATAGGTGGTCTTTTTTATGCGCTCGCCAAAGGTGTTGTATTTGTACTCGGCTACTAGCTCTTTGTTGTTATCTTCTAGCTGTTTAAAGACTTTAATTGGTCTTTGATTTGTGTTGTATTCGTAGGTGAAGCCTTTGGCTTGTTTGGGGCTACCGTTTTTATTGTATTGGTAGTGTGTGGTTTGGTTTATTTCCCCCTCACCCCGACCCTCAAGGGAGAGGGAGGTTAATCTATTGCCTTCGCCATTTTCGGGGTAAGCGTAGCTTTTGGTGGTGGTTTTACCATTTTTGTCCTCATGGATTTTATCGGTACGGTTGCCTACCTTGTCATAGTTGTAGGCATAAGTCCCTGTTACTGTATCGGCAAAGGTCAATCTTCCTTGGTCATACGCATAGCTTTGCAGTGTGCCATTTTCATCAATGCCTGTGATATTGCCATTTTTGTCATAGCTGTATTGTAGTTTTAAGGTATCGGCGATTTGGATGTTTTTAAGTTGGCCATCTTCTCTAAATGTGTATTGAGTTTTTAAACCATTATGTGAGAGGTAGCTGGTTTGGTTGTCGGTTTTGTCATTATCAACTTCAGAGATAATATTTTCTTGTTTTAAACCAAATAGGCTTTCTCTGGTGATGGCGCGGAGTTTGCCTGTTTGGTAGTTGTTTAGGTTGTTGGTGTCACCTTTTGCATAGTAGTGATAACGCAGTACTTGCCCATCGGGTAATGTCTTGCGTTTTAGCTGATCAAATTCATTGTATTCGTATGCGGTGGTGAAGGTATGTCCATCTATTTTCCGTGTATGGGCAACCAGTTGGCCTTCTGTGTTGTATTTAAAACGCTCGGTGGTGTTGGGGTTGGTGGTACTGGCGAGTTTGCCTGTGGCTTTGTCGTATTCAAAGATGGTGAGTTCGGTGCTAAGCCCTTTGACAGGCTTAGGGTGCTCTTGAGATAGCTTTTGAACTAATTTGTTTGCTTTGTTCCACTGATACGTTGTCACCATCCCTTCATGGTCGGTTCTTTATCTTTTGCCAATTCCTTCATTGAGGAAGGAATTTCACAAGTCTGCCTTTTATTTCTTATTTAAGCTACCACGCTTGCTGAGTTGGTCTGCAAGCCTAGTAGTTTCAGGTAAGCGATATTTTGGCGATAGTTTTAATATCCATTTTGTTGCTGTTTTGAGTGATATTTTATGCCCTATTGAAACATAAACAGGTTTTATGTTGTTTTGCGTGCGTAAAATTCGACCTATTATTTCGTTGTTGTCTATGATTTCACTGAATGAACCACGAGTTATGGCAGGTGCTTTAGATTGGCCTATCATCATATTTTTAGCACAACCAATAGATGGTATATCCATGAGTAAGCCTAAATGGCAGGCTAGGCCAAATCTACGAGGATGTGCATAACCTTGCCCATCACAGACAACAAGATTAGGGCTTGTCTTAAGTTTTTCAAAAGCTTTAATTAAAGGAGGAAGTTCTCTAAATGAAAATAATCCAGAGATATAAGGAAAAGTGACTATGTCTTTGATAGCAACAGATTCTACAAGCTCTAAAAGGTTTTGGCATTCAAAATTACGATAGCGGCTATGATTTTGTTAGTATCTTTTCTGTAACTAACATCAATACCAGCAATAAACTTAATAGTTGATAATTGATCAGTTTTTATGATTTTGGATGATAACTTTTCTTGTAGTTTCTTGGCTTCTGCTTCAGATAAGTTCCATTGATGCTTGGAGGTTGGTTTCATATATTTAAGGTTGCTTTATATAGAGACTTAAAGTCCGCCGCCTCTAGGTTCTTGAATATCTACAATAGTGAAGTTTTCTTTGTTTATATCATAATCTGGCAGGATTTTAAAAACAGCATCTGGAAGATGTTCAAATTCTAAAAGATGGAAGTTTAATTTGTTCTCCAAATTATTTATTTTATACTTAGTTCCCATTATTGCTTTAATCTCACTAAACTTCATGTTTTGTGAGATTTTACTGTAGTTGTGGTAACTTTTTATATAGAGCAAAGCTTTATCAACCCACTCGCTATACCATTGATCAAATTGACCATCATTACAAAGTGTATAGTCATGATCCCAATACCAGACTAATCCATGTTCCTTTCCATTTATAACAAGATAATTGTTTCCAAGCCCATTGTGACCTAAAGATAAAAGTCCATGAAGCTTATCGATAGGGTGTGTTTCGTCCTCATCCAAAAAGTAACAATTTGTTATTCCTTCAACGTGAGAAGGATAAGTAGCAGCAGTGACTATATTTGATCTGAAATCATCACTAAAAAAAGAATAAATGCCCTCTGCAGGGCCTGCCCCTCCAGCTCCATAATATTGTAAGTAAGTACGATAGTTTTCAGGGAGGCTTACTTTATTTTCTTTTTCAAATGTAATTATTGTCCTAGCACTGACAGTAGGTAGTCTTTGATACTTATGGTAGTTCTTTGCACTAGCTATAATTTTACATTTAGGGTCTAGTTTTCTGAGATCCGCTACTTTTTGGATAATATATTGCCAAAACTCCTTGTAATTATCCATAGTTATTTTTCCCCAGTTATTATGTCAAAGCTACTCGGGATGATGCCTGAACAATTGTTACAAGCAGGAAACTTATGCATATAAAACACTATATATGAGTATTAATAAAAAGCTAAGTATTTTTAGTTTTAGTAACATATGTACCTTGTTGGTTGGTGTGTAATTCAATACTAAATTTCTTCACCTGTTTTCACATCCATTATAGAAATAACCTCTGGTAAGTCTTTCAGTTGTTCTAGAAAAAATAAGCTGTCATTAAAATAATCCATAGTTGGATCTTCATCACCCCAAAATTCAAGCCGACTTTGACAGTCGCTAATAGTATTTTTATCTAACTTGCCTATATAGTTATTAGCCATTTCTTTAATTTCTGCTTGTGTATCAGAGCTATTGTCAAACCAGAAATGGAAGTAATAGCCTTCATCTATTTTTATCAATAAATGAGTTTCATCATAAAAACGGACTTCGGCATTATTATTTTTGCGTTTATTTAGGTAATTCTCTAAATGTTTTGCTACTGAGGAAAGAGAATTATCAGATGTTTTAAGTAGTAAATAATATTGATAACTATAACCACCTTGACCGGGCATTTCTTCGTGCGGTTTTTTTATTAATTCATGATATTCTTTTAGTTTTTCTAGGCTACCCTCAAAATAACGTTGGTAATAATCATAAATATTACTCTCATTTTTTCCTATTATGGAACCATGAAAGTTGCTGTAGATGTCAAAACCAAAGTTATTCGGTACAGATAAATCCTCAAGAGTCTGATCTATTAGGAATGGCTCATCATCCAAAACATAAATGGTATCAGTCATGTCGTCATTTAGAATTTGTAAATATTCATCCAAACGAATACCCCACTTCATTTCATGCGGTAGGTTTTTTCTGAGTGTCTCTCCAATATAAGAGGCAATAGAGTGCAATAACTCTTTATGATCTCTAGCATAATTTTGTAAGATTTTAGGATCGAGAGAGCTTAAATACTTACCAATAACAAGTAATGATTCTGGTGAATAATCAAGTTTATTTAGGATTTCCTCATCCTGTGTTTCTAACCAAGTTTGGATTCGACTGGGTATTTTATCTATCCATGCTTCTAACCACTTTATACGTTCACTTTGCTCTTTTTTTGTTAATTTCTTGGGCATATTATTTTACGGTTACCGTTATTCCATTTAGTTCTAATAATGTACGAAGTGGTTGACTGGGTCCTTTACTTAAAAAGACCCATTCAATTTCGTTTATATTATTGTTCTTGTTTTTTAATAAGGCAATATCCATTAATGCTTCTCTTTCTATATCAATGGACTTGCTCACATTTTGACTTTGATAATCTTTTACTTCGATGGCTTTGTTATCAATGATAATATCATGGCGGCGTACACCTGTGACTGGTTTTCCTTGTAGTGTTATTGTCGTGAGAGCTGAACTCACCTCAGTGCGTGCACCAACAAGACCTTCACTAGCAGCATACTGTATAACCTTTTGAGTGCCATTTCTTGCCTTGCCAATATTGCCATCGTAAATATTACTCCATGCTGCATAATTTTTTGTTCCTCCACCTTCCTTGTAATTATTCCAACGTTGAGCTTTATGCTCAGGTGTCCATGGGTCTATGTTGGCGGGTGGATCATTTTTAACTTTATTATCAAAAACTTTTTCTAAATCTTTCTTTGGGATCTTTAGTGCTATCCATGTTTCAGGGTAGCTTGTGTTATTAAAGTTTGCATCTAGCTTTTTTAAGCTTACATTTACAGGCTCGTATCCTTCAATCTCCATTTTTTTTGCAGTTGCTTTTTGGCATAATTATCTATAAGTATATTTAATACTCTAAATAATTCTTTATCATCTTTGGCAGTATTAAAATAAAGTAATTTTTCCCAATCATGATTTTTTACTACTCTTATTTGAAAAGTACCTTCTAAGTCAAAATCAGGAAACCAGCCAATGTCTAAAATAATATCATTATTTAATTCTATTTGAAGCATATCCTGTTTTAGCTCATAAGGGTCAGATCGTAAGGTGGAAAAGCTATTATCTATGTCAAAGCTAATATAGGATATGTAGTTTCTAATATTATGTAACTTTTTTATCATAATTTATTTTAATAGCCTCTTATATTCTGCTTCTGAAATGGGGTGCCCATGAATGGTACCTGCCGTTCTTTCAATACGAACATAGACTGTTTCTTTACCTTCTGATGCACCTATAACTTTATTATACTTCATAACTTTCCAGTCTTTCCCATTGGTTACTGCTGTACCATTACGCCAAGCATCTCTTTCAAATTCTTCTATCTTGATTCCAGGTAAATATTTAGCTGGACCAGATTTAGTAGTTTTAACAATATCTTTCCATTTTATATTTTTAGGGGGAGAATGTTTATAACCATGAGGTGACCATTTTATGAAAACATCATAGTACCAGTCTTCAAATCCTAATGATCCCCCATTTTCACGATAAGCTTCAAATGCAAAAAGAGTGGCTTTATATAGAATTTCGTTTGGAAAATATATTCCTTCTGGTGAGAGGAAAGCAAGCGCGCTATTTGATAATTTATAAAGCTCGTCTCGAAAAGCTAACGCTTGCTGAGCTTTTTCAAAAAGTATCTTTCCTTGACCTACATAGCAAACATCATTGTTAACAAAGGCATACTGAGTTTGGTAAAGCGTTTGTACTAGTTGTTGGTGATTTTCCCAAGTTCTTGTGTTGTAGGCAGAAAAATTAGGGTCATATAATTGTATTTCATGTATTAATAATTCAATATCTTTTTGTTCAGGTTTATCAAAATAATTGGTTACTTCATTATAAGTTATTGCGATTGCAGCTCCTGCTAAATATGCTAATGCAGCAACATCGGCGATGAAAGGTTCTGGGCCATCTGCTTGGGATATTATGCCTGCTTGGACAAGTGCTCTGTAAAGTGCTGTATTTGGAGCAAGATTTGGAGGAATCTTGAATAAACCTAAAGGATCAACAAACCCTAGAGGATCCCCACCAACATAAGCATAAGTATTACCCCCACCCTTTAGCCCAATAGGGTCACTGGTGATGTATCTTCCCGTCTCAGGGTCATAATCTCTTAAGTAGTTATAATGCGTACCCGTCTCATCATCATAATATTGTCCTGGCAATCTAAGATTCAGTGCTATCTTGTTTGTCTCTATTATTGCTTTTCCAAACGGAGAGTAATTCGCTTTCCAAACGGTTTCTTTTTTGTCATTGGTGGCTATTCTAGGTGTGCCAAGGTGATCGGCGTGTATCGCAATGAGTTCTTTGCCTTCTAATTTGGCTATGGGTTGGTGTTTGAGATAAATATACTGCTTTGATGTTGATATAGAGCACACCCCCCCACTTTTACATGATGATTTTATTTCTGCCGTTAAAGCGTGGCCGTCATAGAGAAAGTAGGTGATTTTTGGGATTTTCCCTTGGCTGTAGGTGGTCTTTTTGATGCGTTCGCCAAAGATGTTGTATTGGTATTCGGCTATTAGCTCTTTTTCACTAGTTTCTGTTTGTAACAAACAGATTCAGATTTACCGTATCTCATCCATAGTTTTGAGTTCTGGTATAACCAGATAAAACCCCACCAAAACTTAGATAACCAAACGCCCGAAACTGTTAACAAAAGAAGATAAGGCAATGGCAACGAGAGAATAACAACCTATTTTACCAATTTAGGATTACAAAGAAATAATAACTATTATGTTGGAGCTAACGTGTATATTAATATGATTATTTGGAATGAAGCAAAAAATGGTCTATATAATAGTGCTTTTTTATCTAACTCTTCCGTTGAGAGTGTTGTGATGGGTTTTTTTAAAGACCAATCTAGATTTAATCCTATCGCAGATGAATTTATTACTGAACATATAGAAAAAGTGACTACAAATGCTCAAAACCTTAATTACTATAAGCAGACTACTAATGAATCTGATGCAGATTATGGGGAAAAAATTGCTGTCATAACTGCTTGTATGCACAACTCTGGTACAAATGCCAATAGGTGTAAAAGCTCATCAGCTACAACTTATTGGTATACAAAAAGGCCAGGAGGTTTTTTAGCCAAATGGGATACTGTTAAGAACTATACAGCAGCACAAGCTTGCGCACTTTGAAGGGGAGGTATTATATTATGATAAAAATTGGCTTATTAGTATCAACCGCTGTTATGGTGGGTGTCTTTTTCTCTTTTCCATCAAAAGCATTAGAAAAAAAAGCTAGTTTTGAAGTGGGCTTTAAGCCTTGCAAAATTTCAGCAAAAAAACTTTCTACAATGCCTTTGAAAGGCTATGAAACGATCTACCCACGTGATATTTTTGTTGTTATTGATGACCCTAATGCTATTCCAAGAAATAACTGGGTTGAAAATAAAAAAATAATACCTGATCCAGTAGAAAAAGCATCTTTAAAAAAGTTGTTAGAGAATTTTAGCAATAGTGATTCAAAAGCCTCTATGAATTCGCATATTGCATTGATTGATGTAGATGGAAATGGTTTTTGTGACTTGTTTATCTCTTCGCCGTATGAGAACACTTCACTGTATTTATCCGACTCAGAAGGATATTTAATAAATAATAATATTAACAGCCATATACAATTAGGTGACTTATCTTTTACGCCAGCTTATTTTAAGGATACTGTCTTACCTTATATTTTAGTGCAATCTTCAAATCATTGGGAGTCAAAAACAGCTATTTGGTCTTGGGATAAATTTAATAAAAAGCCTGTAGTAATTGACCGCCGCTCTGCGAGCGATGCAGGTAAGCGCGAAATCACGATATTTAATTATTTTTATGAAAAAAAAATTAGTAGTGCGATTAAATATCTCAGAGAAGGTGACTTAAGTAAGGCAAATTCATTTTTAAGTGAAGCTAGACAGTTTGATATTAATAATGATTATAAAAGATTGTACTACCGTGGACTTATTAGTTATTTGAAAAAAGAATATAAGAATGCAGAGAATTATTTTCTAGCTACCATGAAATTAACTACATTGAAAGGGAAGGAAAAAGGACTCATTTTTTATAACTTGGCATTAACTCAGAAAGCACTAAATAAACCAAAAGAGTCTCTTCAATCATTTAAAAGCTACTTAGCCATTTCACCAAATGGACAATATGTAGAAGATGTCAAAGAAATAATAAAGTCTTTTTAGTTTTAGATCAAGACCATTAATACATGATAAAAGTCAGACCATGCTTCATCATAGCTGATGTTCCCCACGAAAAGTAGCCACTCCATTTAAGCAGCTTTTGCTGCATTTTCCTCAAACGCTACAGGGCTTATTCCCCCGTTCGCTGAATGCCTTCTTTTGCGGTTATAAAATATTTCAATATAACTAAAGATAGCAGATCT
>JAUTBQ010185693.1:0-10673 GCA_032361185.1 Lepetodrilus ovalis | reverse complement strand
AGCCCCATCTAAAATACACTTTGAGCCCCCCCTAACCTGAAAGTCTGGATCCGCCCCTGTATATACCTTTTAACCCGCTCACCCAAGTCAGTATTGAAAGTCCCTATGACGCCTACATCATGTTACATGTATTATCCACTAGTATATTAATGTATATACTGGTAATGCATTATGTATTGCGATGCTATTTTTTTCCATTAAGTAATTTGGAAGCATACAATAACCAGCTGTTGACAAGTTGTTTCTGCTCCAGCTAGGCTATAGCTATTTCTTTGTCAGCCCAAGATAGGTACACACCACACTGGGCAGTGCACATGTGCAAGTGCTTTACAGTAGCTAAATATATCCCAGAAACCTGCTCCCAACATTTTTCCAATGCGATAAGGAATTTACAGAACTCATACTGACATTGGCAGTTGGACAAAGACACCTTCACAGCTCTGTTACCATTGGTAGGCCGTAGCTCACTATCAAGCTGTGTAATTACACTGTAATTAGCTGATTGTGAGGAGGGTAGAATGTGCTGGTGTCTCTGTTGAAAAGGTGTGCTCACCAAACAGCTGATTGAACCCGACATACATCTGATTCTGTTACTGGCTGCTTGGCAGGTCTCCATGCATTGGAGATATGGTAGAGTGAACATTTCCAACAGGATGTACGTACTTAGGGAGATTGGTAGACTTGTCTAGTTCTGGTTGGAAATGATTTGGGTACTGGTTGAGTGAGTCAGATCGTGTTATCTAAGGTAAAGCAATACTTGATGCAGTATTACTATAGGGACTGTTATCTAAGGTCATGCGGTTAGAAATAGGCATAAACACTGGCTTCTGTTCACTTTGTATGCATCAACACTGATATACTTATTCATGTTACTGGTATAGTATATCTGCAAGTGTTCTCATATTTGTACTTAATTAGTTCTAAACTTAATACAGGTCATGTGATATGTCGCAATTATGTTAATATTACGTCATGATCAGGCAATATACATATATTTGTGTATGTCATCATCTTCCGTTATTTGGTATGTGTACGTGTTTGTTTTGTAACTAGGTTTGTGATTCATATTTGTGACTTCAATTTACATATCCTGTTTATGTACTAGTTACTGTGTCAAACTACTGCCAGGGTAAGTATGACTATGGCAGTGTTACATTGTACAGTCAAATGTAAAGAGGCTATTTTACAGCAGAACATGAAGGAAATTGAACTTGATTGTAATGTTTCATTTAATTTTATTAAATATGAAGCATATTTTTATTTACAAGTAGATCTCTATAAAATTAAGACACAAAAATACTGTTAAAGATTAGAAAGTAAATTTGTTGTAATTGTTTTATTAATTGATCACTGTTGAAGTAAATGCATGTATAATTTTCCTCATCAGTAATTTGATTATAATTTTAAATAATCTACTTTTAATATAATGAAATAATAAAAATAAGAGTAGGAGATTAAACAAAACAATGCCATGTAATATTGTGAAGTAAGTACATGGATTAGATGGTGACAGTTTAGTGACCTACAATAGCTTACTTGTCAGCTGGGAAAATAGGACACAATGCAGATCAATACCTAGCTTACAGTAGCCTACAGACCTCACTGGCCCACCGCTGGCTCTGGTAGTGTTCTGTATTGTTCTGTAGTGTCCTGTGAGACCATTAACCTTACGTCAGCCTGTATGTATACACTGACCATTTCACACGACCTGCCACTCCGATTATCTCTATGTGAATGACGAGCATGTTTCAGCTCTATTTTTTTCTCTCTCTCTCTGTCCCTCCACTCATAACTAAAGTGACTGTTCAATTTCACCACAGGCTGAGACAACTAGAAATCTCCTTGATGCTTGTGGACACAGCACACCGACTTTCAGCCTACTGTCAATATAATTTGGCGAAATTTCCCAAGATTTTCATAAGCCTCCTTTTGTAGTGGTAGCGTGGACTGGGACGTATGTCTCAGTAGTGCTTCAGTGATCGCAGTAACAGGAGCCGGTCTGGGGGATCCCCATGGATCCAGATGATAGGCCCAGAAGATCTGCTGGCCACTCAAGCAAGGCAGTCGGGTGGGAGAGTCTCCCTCTGGATTATGATGGAGAGCCCAGTCACGAATACCCGCCAGGTGGAAGTAGTCACGACACACCAGTGAGCTCTGACACCCCTCACCAGATAGCAGACCCATACAGCGAAGGAGACGCCATGGACCCGAGAAACGACTTGTCCAGGGGTGGGCACTACTTGCCTCGGGACGGTGGGAGGGTTAATGACAGCTACAGGCCAGATGACCACAGTCCAATGAGGTCAGGCAGGCAGCAATATTCACCTGAGAGAGGACCTCAGGGCTTGAGATCACCAGAGAGAGGACAGCATTATTCACCTGAGAGAGAACATCAAGGTCCGAGATTACCAGAGAGAGGACAGTATTCACCTGAGAGAGGACATCAGGGTTCGAGATCACCAGAGAGAGGACCGCAGTATTCACCTGAGAGAGGACCTCAGGGTTCAAGATCACCAGAGAGAGGACAGTATTCACCTGAGAGAGGACATCAAGGTTCGAGATCACCAGAGAGAGGCTTTAGTAGACCGAGATCTGGGAATTACGACAACTCTGATTCCCCCAGCGACGTTCAGAGATATCCTATGGATGGCTATGAACAGCAGCAGTACATGCATAATACACCCTATCCTGACCACATGGTCAATCCGGACATTCAACTGACGGATAATGGAGGATTTCACGGATCCTCGCGCGAATTTGATCCAGATTCACATTTATTTAATCACGTGGAAGGGTTCCCGGACTATGATGAAAATCTAAACGCACATGATAATGGCGATGACTACACCATAGATCTCGGCGATTTCAAGGGTGCAAATGTTTGGGATAAAATGCACACAGTTCGACTGAGGAGGAAAAGTCAGAAATCCAGAAAATCTGTGCGTACATTGTCTCAACGCCAGCGTCTTGGATACGATGACGATGACGATGATGGGGAAAATGATGGGATGATGCCAAGTTTACAAAACCGAGTTAAACCCAAGCAGCTTCACGAGCGGCTGGCACATGCTAAGTCCACCGGGGAAGAGCAGGCAAGAAGGTAAATAACGTAATCATGGTCATAAGACTACTGATCATTTCAATAAATTCCTACATTTTCTCCACAACAAATTTTCATAATTTCCTAATACTCCTGTTTCTTTGTTCTGTTATTTTCCAAGAAATTGAGATTACCAAATAATGTTTAAGTTATTATTATGGTTTAGCAATTTAGCTAATAAATATAAAAGTTGTATTTTACCATGAACATGAATGTCAGACTGACATTGACTAATGAGTATAGTATATTCTATATATTTTCATCATATGTAATATTATAGTATTGTTATACAACTCATTAAAATTATTCATAGACTACCAGTAAAATATGTTGGTATTGATTTTTTGTTGTTGTCGCTTAATCATGTTAATGTTGCAGTAAGGAACTTTGATGGTAAAATGTATGTAAACGTGTGATCATGGATAAAGGAATTTAATTTAGTCATAAACAGAGAACTTCCAATATCACCCGAGTACTTTCTTGTACATATGTTGACTGAGATCTGACACTTTCTGACATGAAATCTGTGTTAACTATCGAGTGTTGGGGAAAGAAGTGCATCAGTAAAATGACAAATTTTATGTGGACAAATCAAACATGAGTAGTCTCAGATAGAAGTTTGTTTGACCGACCTTTATTTAAGTCAACCAACTGTGATAGAATGCCTTTTAGAAATCTGGTAGTTTCACAAATCGAAACAGTTGCATCTATATTGAATGGTGTAAGGATGCCAGTATTGAATGGTGTAAAGATGCCAGTATCCTGTATGAAAAAGGAATTAACCTCCTCGTACATTCAAACACATACAGCATTATACTCCATTAACACTGGCCGCTGAACCGTATCTCTCTGTTGAATGTTATCAACTACGTGTTAAAGAATACATCTTGAATAGGTGGTTGAAGAATGGAACAAATTCTATGTCTGCTCTCTGTTCAATGAACTCGTCCAAGGGCATGTATGCACTAAAGATAAATAAGTTAGGTCCACTTGATGTATTGTCACAAGCTACCTGTTGGTTTGATTACCATTGTCATGGAGGCATGTTGAAGGCTGAAATATGCCACCAGCATATCAGATATCAACTACCGGGTACACAGATGGTTGACCTGGATAATGGTCAAACAGGTTTCTATCCGAGACTACTTACATTTGATTTGACAACCAAAAAGTTGTTATTTATTCATGCACTTATTCCCCAACACTTGATAGTTACCACAAATTTCATATTTTATATGAATTCAGGATACAAACCATTAGTTATTTTGTCTTTGATGCATCACCTGATCTGTGAATAAACGATATTGTGTCTTTATATATCTTAGTTGTACCACTTAGAGTTATGTGATCTTGTATAATGAAGCATATTCAGGTTGTTTAACATCCGTTATATTTCATGAGGTTGGAATGGAATGCTATCTAACATACACATCGTCACAAATGGGTAATGGGTGAAAGATTCCCCCAGCAACGTTAAACTCCATAATCACTCATTCACTCTAACAAACACTGGTGGAAAGATTTTTGGAAGTGCAAACATGATTTTTATGTATGCCAAGTGAATGTACTTTACAGTTGTAGCTAACATCTACTGTTAGTCCAAAACAAGCATAAATATCTGAGATATTATGCCTTTTTAGTTAGGCTTGCCTTTTGTTTAAAATTTTTTTTTCAGTATTACAATGTCCCCTCGATATAACACTGTCCGATACACAGCGGATTTGGATATAAGGTGGGGTCAGACGTGGATCACAATTTTTAGTTTTGTTATTACCCTGCAATATCGTAAAAGGCGGGTACTATAACCCGGAAGGTATGTCATGTACCCCAATTTAAGCATTATAATGAGGGTACACTGTATTTGTATTCTCTGAGGATGAACAATTGCCAGATCCAGATTTCTCAAAAACACTTTAGGTTTTTTTTTACATGAAGTGCAGCTTTCAGTTTAATAATCGGAAGTGTAAGTAGACACGAGATAGCCCGAGATTAATTTAATATCTGACATTAACTAGTCAGAAATTTAAATGCGCAAAAATCCATTGTGACATCACAAAAAAACCCGTCATGATCCAGACGTCTTTCACCTGTCACTGGAAATAACACCAGACAAGACTTCCTATTGGAACCCTTTTTATTGAAAAATACAATTTCCCAAAACTCGTATTTAAGTAAAAAACATTGCTGACATATTTGCTTCAAGAAATTGTGCATTTACTTAATTTCATAGCGTCAGATGAAAATACATTGTGTGTTGTATGATGTAGCCTACACAATATCTAGAAGCAACACGAGTGATGTTTGCATTCAGTGTGTTCACTAAAGCTTTACACAGAGCGGGTATTATTGTTGAAGATCCTGTTACCACAATACCACTGACAGTATGATTTCCCTATTTAAATGTAAATTTCTATAATGCGTATTAGAGACAAAAGAAGATATGTTATCTCACTTAATGTCTGGAAATAGTCATCCTCAGGGACATTTTGAGTTACTTCCTTGCAGGGCTTACTAGTCAGGGCAAGTTGAGAATGCACCAAAGATGCTATATATTAAAAAAAAACAGGTTGCCCGCAATTTAACTTGCCCCTGTACGTCGGGCATATGTTAGTCTAGAGCCCTGCATCCTTGTTCAGAATAAGAGACTTGATGTCTAGGTCTTGTAGTATTGGACAATCCATGTAACAGGATCACAGAAACATCTACAGGAAACCTTTGACATGCACAGAAAATGTCCTAGACCTTTTAACAGCTGAGCATTCGTTGTGTTGAATATAAAATATTTGGGTCAATGTTGAAACGTTATATATATATTTAGTATTTGTCATTTTGGCAGTTCATGGATCTCCAGTGTTTAACTTAGGTTTCAATTTTTGGGAGTCTCATGGACGAGTGGTGATATACCTTTTGAGTCCCGAATTTAAATAAGGGAGTCCGCTATTTTAACTAAATTATTATATCGCTGCTTTCATTGGTCACTTAATATCGACATAATGTATACAAAAGTCTACGTTTTGAACAGCGATTGGCTATCACGTGTACATACAACACACCAAAATACGAAACCAGTTCCTTTCTCCCCTATAAACAAGACGTATATTTAGAAACCAGTTTATGACATGATTTGTGTTTACATTTCCGGTATATGCTCACGTTACCTGTTCAGGAGCGCGCGTTGAGTACATGCTTGACGTCAACACTATAGAGAGTACCCGCGAGTTCGCGCGTCTCCTGAACAGGCCTCTGGTTGCTTATAACTTCGATGTATATTTTACTTGCGACAAACGCAGTTTCAGGGAATATATTTACTGCTTAAATTTTAAATTACAACAGAATTTCAGTGATTCGCCACCGTGGCGAAATTGTGGATGAATTTTCAATATTTTCCTCGCCAAATGATAGTACACTTCGCAAATTGCGAACGTGGCGAATGCTAGCGCGAGCACAGAAATATATATATATACATATTTAAAACGAATTTACGTGCACCTAGCTTATCAAATAATCTAGCCCTCAGCTATTTCGAAAGCAGTCGATTATTTCAATAATCTACAGGGAAGTGTACACTATTTGCGAATAATCGTGTCCATTAGAGCTCGTAAAACACGTGCACCACGAAATCATGTAGGCCCTCGTGAAAAGCGTGCAGCATGGGCATGCAAGATAATGCTTAGTGACAACACTATACGTAAATTGTATAAACAAATAAAATATATTGTAAGCTTGCAGTTTGTAAAGACATTCAAACGATGTTAATTTGTATAACGGAACACAATTATAATAATACATATATACGTAACTATAGAAAGAAAAGTTGCTCTTCGACATTAAAGAGACAAGATCATACTTGCAGGGGAAAATGGTCACTATCGGGGTTATTGCATATTCTGAAAGAACAATCTTTTTCCGACATGTGATAATTCTTTCAGAATTTATAGTCATCGGGAAATATATCTATTTTCTATCCAAAGACACCTACCCTCCCCAGAAGGTGACCCACCGTATTCGTGACGTCACACAGAGAATTTCCTCCCACAATCCTTTGCATTCACTAGCCACATTGTTGATAAACTGATAAACCCAGAGTGTATTGCGCAGTATTCTATATTTAAAATAATATGCCGATGTATATTTAAATGGGGGAACACTGTAGTTTTAAATAGGCGATGTAGCGTTATACATTTAGGGTAGATTTTTCATATGTGTTTGTTAAGTGCTAATATTATGTAGATAAATAAAATAAATATTTTTAAAATATTGAAAATGCTTGCAAGTAATCAAGTACATGCACTTTATTGTAGGGAAATTGTAGAATGTTTGTTAAAATTCAGTATAACAAAGTCCAAACAGGTATTCATTTTATTTCTTTATTGTAATTAAGTGTCTCATCGAGCTCCTCGCATTTATTTTATATTTTTTTGCATTGGGGTTTAGAGTAGCTTGTGTGTGTGTGTGTGTGTGTGTGTGTGTGTGTGTGTGTGTGTGTGTGTGTTCGTGTGTGTGACTTAATTTGAGATGTAACGGTTTCGCAGCGGGAGCACCTCACAGCGAAATACGCCATTTGTAAAATAGACAGATTATTAATCGAGTCTATTTAGATTTCGCCTATCCTGCATTTGGGGTGAGTGAGTGAATATGGAGTTTAACGTCGCTGTGGGAATCGTTCACCCATTTGCGACGATCCTGCATTTGGGGATAATATTTGTATTCGATGAGCTTCAGCTAATGTAATGAATGTACATAGCGATTATCCCTAAACGCAGGATATAGACGATAATTATCTAAAGACATGAGGTTATGATATTGTATCTTTATCATGTCAAGCTTAAAGGCATAATATCACAGTTGATAGGCCTGTATAATGGACAAACGAACTTCGATCTGAGACTAATTACGCTTGATGTATCCACCCGAAAGTTGTTATTTACTGATGTACTTTGTCCCCAGTACTCAGTAGTTAACAAAATATTAATGTTTTATATGAATATATGGGAACGTTCCGCTAATTATCTCGTCTTTGATGCATCAGCTGATCTAGGAAGGAATTCTAAAAAAAGTATAGTTGTTTCACTTTGAATTCTAAGAAAATCCGGTTGTTTCACTTTGAATTCTTCGAAAATGTATTCGTACCACTTAGAGTTATGTCCCTTTGCATGTATATGAATAACAGCAATAGGTAATACGACCACATTCAGGTTGACGACAGCTGGTTAATACACTCGGTTCAAAGTATTGGTGTTGCAGTGCAATGTTGTCTATCATACAGCGGTGGAAAGATTTTTGAAAGTACAAACACGATTTTATGTATGTCAAGTGAATGTTCTTTGCAGTTGTAGCTAGTCCAAAACAACCATAAATATCTGTGATATTATGCCTTTAAATTACCTCTTTATAACGGAAATGAAACAACGTTAAGAACAATTCTTATTCAAAATTGTAAATATATATTAAATACCATTGATTAGCTTTTCCGATTGTAATGTGTCCAAAACTGCCATAAATATCTGTGATTGTATGGCTTTAAAGAGGTCTTGTCCGATGTAGAACTCCATTTTTGAAATTATATGTATTTCTATATTATATTTTCAAGCTAAACAGTGGAGGGATTCCGAAAGGGACTATCCCAGCGAACTGTATAATATATTGCCATACGTATTTATAACTGTTGTATCTGCCAATGACATAAACCATTAATTAAATAATCATACGTTCTACGGAATTGCAACCCAACTGCTCTCTATTTCGATATGTATACAGACGTATGTTTATATTCAAAGTTATAACTGACATGCTTCTACAAACATCGTATGCATTGCAATAACAATAGCATGTTTCAATAACATTCCTTAACCGGATGCCTTACATACATCTGAACCTAGACCCTATTCCTTTACCAGTCAATCATACTTTGCTTACCTAATTATAATGCTACATGTATATAATGCACCTGTTGTTGGAATTATATCAATGCTAATGTGTATGCCTATCTATGCACTGCTGTGCCATAGAGTTAAATACGGTGTTGTGCGCATTATTGTATGATCATGTAAAACATGGCAATTTAGGATTCTATATCGTGATGATTTGTACAGCACTTCTGATCCAGTCAACGTCGTCTTCTAGCTCATTCGGCTTGTGAAATTCTTGCGAAGTCTGCATACTTGTGTTCAGCATACTAGAGGAAGGGTAAACCATAATTAGTATTCTGAATACTAACAATACGAATCTGACATGTTACAGGAACGATGACAACTGATATCAACACTTGTCATTTCGGATGGCCATTGCGTTTCCGCGATAAAGCGCTGCCTTTCAACGAGGCTATTATTTTAAAGCCACGGTGTCAAACGAGCACGCGTTACCATTGCCATTGGAATCTGGAATGCACATCTTTCAGTAACATGCGTTACCGAGGTGTTACATTTGAAAAATCTGACCTGTTGTTGAAATGCTAGAGATGACAAGATACATTGTTGTCGACACAGCTATTGTTTTTGAAAGCAGTGCTATTGTTTTCACGGTATTCTATTATTCTAAGGGGTGTGTTAACAGTATGTCATACATTAATTGATGCAAATCAAGAAGAAAAACATCTTGTGTGGAAGAAGCGTGATCAACTATTACATAGTGCACCTTAGTCTACCTCTGGGTCTATTAATAACTGAACATGGTTGTGAACATAGTTATCAACACGGTACACACTATATCAGCACCACTCACAACTGATTTGCAAGGCAACATCCTTTACACCGCGTGATATCGCTTCTTCGCCCAAAGTCTTAGTGCAGCTTTGTTATTTCGTCATTTCAGGCATACAATCATACAGCAGAGAGTTAAAGTCGCTTTGGACAAGTTATTAGCTGCACAGTCCATTCACTTGACATAGACACACTCATAGGTTCACCTCTGTATGGCCGACACAATTCCACTGCAATCACCCGATATAGAACTTTGTATCGAGTGTACGTAAACGTTCGGTAAACAACCTGAATATGGTTGGATTTGTTTTTGGATATTTTTGGGGGATGTTGTTGCTTCATTATATTAATTCAAGGGGACATGCTACGACTCAGTGTAAAAGGGAAGCGCCTGCATTTACTTAGTTCCATTTACATTTAGTAACTCTATGAACATGTTTGCATTTATTGTCGCGCAATCAAAAATACATAAACATAATTATGGACATATTGAAAACCAGCGGGGCGTGTGGAAATGTAGCTTATTGTCCAATATATTATTGTGTGTCAAATATATATCAAATGTACGTACTTTCAGGTAAAGCTACGTGCGACCATTACATGTCAACACATCGTGTGTGTATATGCTTTAAAGTAACGATGATACAAATGTTAGAGCAAGCTGATTTGAAATAATGTTATTTGTTTACTTGTGTGTCCAGGAATATTTTACTCAATATATATATTTTTTTTTATCATGATGCTACTGAATTGGTCCCGCATGCTTATGGCATAACACACGTTGATGTGATAAGCGACAGATTAGCATTGATATGGTCTAGATTAGCATTGATATGGTCTAGATTAGCATTGATATGGTCTAGATTAGCATTGAT
>JAUTBQ010185692.1:0-23891 GCA_032361185.1 Lepetodrilus ovalis | reverse complement strand
GAGAGAGAGCGAGAGAGAGAGAGAGAGAGAGAGAGAGAGAGAGAGAGAGAGTAGTGAATTGATGGAACCTAACGTTGGCTCACAATGACTTTAACCGTTGTCTATCTGGATGACTTTATCCATTGTCTTGCTGTACGACATTGACTATAAACTGTGTTGTTTAGTGTACCATAGTAGATTAGACATTACGTTCCTTTCCGATATATGTGTACGTAGGTAGTGACATTCATATTCTGCACAGACTGTGCATACACTAGCCATGTTTTCAATGAAGCTTGTATACTTAATTATGATAAATGTGTGTCCATCTCTCCTCATCACTGTGTTTTATCATACTCTGTACCAAATATGAGTAGTTATAATTACGTAGGTCCAACGTTAGGATACTAAGTCAATGTCTTCTAGAATTCGGTAAATTGTGTGCGAACATAAACCAGAACAGTCGGAGACTTCATTGCTGGACATATATAAATGATATTCGCGAACAGGAACATCTACCAAGAAATAGATTATGCTGTAATTATTAGCTCATTTTTATTACAGTATTCACACTGTAAACAACTAATTCGCTTTCTCAAAGTAGGTGGATTTGAAATGGCACGCACATTCACCACCCTCTTTCACTACCAAATATTTGATGAAAATATCCTGGGCATTGTAAAATCTTATTGGTTTTAATGTATTTGCCCAGAAACCCTGCATGCACTTACTGTTGGACAATAGTCTGCATGAAGTACATTGTATGCATACAGACCTTCGTCGCGTGCGCTGTAAGAATCCATTCAATATATCTCAGCAAAGCCATCAGAATGTCGCCTTATACAAGATGCTTAACTTCCTGTCGCCATAGGATAATCTAGTGCATATAGCCAACACATTGAATGTGTCATGAAGTGCCATACCCCGTATGGAAGACCAATGGCATTTAAAAGAGAGTTTTATAAAGGTCAGTCAAGATACGCGATTTCAGCGTTACGAATTGGCATCGCCTCTGTACGACTGGTCATCATACAAGTGTAGAATTAGCCTCGTCCTCTGTACGACTGGTCATCATACAAGTGTAGAATTAGCCTCGTCCTGTTTCGGGTGTAACTAGACGACAGGTGACGCACACTGTCAACCAGGTGTGTTGTGAGACCGCCTCGGCGTGAAAAATGTGTTCACATTAAGACAATAAATAGACAAGTGAGGATGTAGATCGTCTGGGCAGACTAAACAGACATGTTGATCTCCACATGGACAACACCGTGTCTAACCCGCAGAATACTATATCATTCCGTTATAGAGTACCCGTGAGGGATTTCATATATTTATCTGTGTGAGATAGGCGTGTCAGCGTATGCCGATGTTGATCGAGGAAAATATTGCCCCGAGATCATAAATCCTGAATACGATTTCACGCTAGACCTCAAAGTTTATCGAGGGATTTGTGGACAAAACTTTTGAGTTGTGCATAGGTTTATGCTAAAAAGCATTGTTGGTTGTTTTCCACTTGGCGACGCTATCATTGTTCTGAATACAAATCACGGTTACCATATAACAGAGTAGTAGGCTATAGCACTCCGTGTACACCTAAGACACAGACAGAGGTCATACTTATATCTATAGATGCACAAGAACACACACGCATGAAGAACTAACACACGTGAAGAACACGAATGAGCTAATCATCAGCCATGTTGGCCGCGCTGTGTACTGATTGTAAAACTATGTTTTGAGGTCTTTGAGTAAATAGAAGGGATGCGTTACACGGACAATATGCTAGATCTCAAGCCATTTCCAGAAGTTATTGGTTCAAATTTCAATGTAATGGGTAATAATTCCCGCTTAGTCATGCTAGATTAGTTTCAAACTATCTAAAACCGCAGCCAATCATGCGAATGACCTTGCCAGCAATGTCCCCGGATGTCTGCTCAATTGGGCACGCCGCGGACATGACGGAAGGTAGTATGCTCTCGTAGTGCGCAGTCGCAGAGCTGTATGAATCAATTCCAGGGCCGGAGCTACCCAACTATGTTATTTCTCTCATAAATCGCAATATCGCTATGTAATTTCCATTCAACTGCCACCCAATACTAAAATACTTAGCTACGGCCATGAATTCAGAACATCTTTTTGAGATCTGACGTCTGACTCAACGTAAACTTAGGCGGTGATGGCGACACGTAGATCTACACGTGTTTAAAGTGATGAGAATGCACCATCATACTGACTTTCAAAACCAACACGCACTGTGTTGTTCTGAAAATACATTGGCTGAACGAGCATATCACGTCATATCATCGTTCATGTCCACGTGGTGATTCGTTCGGGCACCTGTATCCGCTTTCTGACATCATATCAATTTTATGACATCATAATCCGGAGTGATACCATGAAATTGGTTGAACAGTCAACATTGAAAGCGACAATTTATCGCTTGCGTTATGCCGAATAGTTATCCTCTGGAAGCCAGAGTGCAGCTAATCTGCATCACATTGATTATAGCATTACCGTAATCCACTGGATGGAATCATCTAATTGCCAAACGGCGCCTACTTTAATTTAAGCAAGAGTTGACATAGAGATATGCTATCTTGCAAAGGTAGCCTACTTATGGCAATATTACACCGACGTGCATTAGTGCTGATTTCTGTGAACGCAAGTCTTTACACTGCGGGTCGACTGTATGTTCACGTTCTACCAAACTATACAATGGCATTTGGATATCTGCTATACACTACGTATTGCCCGGGCGCTGTTCGTGGTCAACGTTCTAAATACAGCGTGATGGTGATTGCGTTATTGGTTTAAGTTATTGGCATGTTAATATGATTATGCTATAAATACCATGTTTACTGGAGAACAAGATGTAGTCGAGCTCTGTATACCGCCCGGGGTATCCTTTCACGAAGCTCTCTCATCCGCTAACAGACCATAGCGCTTTCTTAGCAGTGTATTAGCTATCGGCAGAGATAGCGCTATGGTATTTTACTGGAAAGAGAGCTTCGTGAAAGGATACCCAGGTCTGACATAGCATTGGGCAATATCTGTGGCACTGATGACCTTTCTGGTGATGGACCATCAATACAGGATTTAAGCTGACTGCTTTCTCATAGAAATCAACGTTTCTGATTGTCAGATAAATAAAGCATTCTTTTTGATTGATACCTTCTAAATCAACGTTTCTATTAAGTTAAGGCATATTGTGACCAATTGGAATTTATCTCGTAATGTATATTCAAGTTTAATGTTGGGAGGCCACTGCGTCATCCATTCCTATTATTCAAACTAATCTAAAATCTTCTGTTATCAAGAAAATTATATATAATCACGGAACGAGCTCTCTGAATTCAGCCATTTCACTGAAATAACGTTCATTGCTGAAAAGCGTGCTTCTGTTATATGTGTAAGACAAGGTCCACGTACAGATCTATGTACAATAATCATTTCTCCTCCGCCTTAAAGTAGAATAGTGGATAATGTTATCGTTCATATACATTGGACTAATTGCAGTAAAGCCAGACTACCGACATGTAATGATATCTTAGCCTACACAGGCTTTGACATGTTACGTTAAGTTATAATCAAACAATATATTTCTCAAAAGAAAAGGAACAATTTACCAATTGAATCTGTCAGAATGTGTTCATGTGATATAGAGAGTTGGGGAAAACATGTATTATAAACCAATATCACGTTCTGCAGCTACAAGTGTGTTTTTTTCTTCTATGCCTGTATTTATTTTAATGGGCAAGGTATAGTTTCTAGGACTAGTAGAAACTCTCCAATTCAACTATGAGATAATAGTGCTCATAAAAGTTCCCGATACGATATTGCTACGAGAGTGTTGTGAAACGATTCCGCAATTAAGCATACAATCACAGATATTTATGGCCTTTTTGGACTATTTCTTAGGTACTACTGCAAGGTACATTCACTTGATATACATAAATGAATATGTGTTCTTCCAAAACCTGTTCAACCACTGTATGGTAGACAATATTATACTGCAGCGCCACGATAGATTGAATCGAGTGTATAATTGACACCCTGAATGAGGTCGTATTTAGTTTTGCTTCTTTAGTCGTACGACCAAAGTATAATACGTCACTGCTACGTTTCCTTCATGCATCAAAGACAAGATAATTACTGTTATCATATATATTCATTTAAAATATCGAGTGTTAGCGAATAGGTGCATTAGTGATAACAACTGTTGGGTGAACAAATCAAACGCAAGTAGTCTCAGATAGGAATTCGTTTGACCATTATCTAGGTCAACCATCAGTGATTGTACCTGCCTTTTAAACGTGGAAAGTTGATAATTGATTGTAATGGTGATAGAAAATTACAATGACACTACTTCTGTAAAATGTAGAATGTTATCAAACAACTTGTAAAAATATATCAACACAATTGGAACTAGATTTAAAGTGTTTTCTGCTAGCACGGATTTCATCGACGTCTTAATGTCAGCATGGAGGCAATGCCATTGAATTTTAAGATATTTTTATACGTCAAGTCGAAAGGCAGTCAATATTCGCCTCTTTAAAGATACATGTTTGATTCCAGTATCGATAATTCCCAACTTCCAGCAATCGTTGACATTTCTCTTCTGAAATACAGTACATAGAATTGATCGCGCCCTAAAATGACACGCCAACTCTCTGAACAGTTGTTCGTGATTCATAGATATTTTATGGACTTATAAGATCAATATACATATGACTTTCATACCTCTTATGATATCCAATAGCATATAAATCCTTAACATTATGATTGCGTGGCTAGATCGTTTGTAATATTAATGCCAATCATAAAATTGAAGACATGTACACTTTTCTTTTCTTTTAAGGTAGGCCTAATAAATGGTGACATGCTGAGGACGGCAATGTATTATTGATAATTCCACGTATGTTAGGATCACATGTGTTTTATGACACATAGATGGATGATAGATAGATACTATACGAGTACCCAGTGGAATTGTGTTATGCAATATCGTTGCCTTAGGAGATTCCATTTTGAAAGGACTGTATGTTATTCATACATAACCCACACATACAGATAAGGTCGTATTATGTACGCTAATTTCCATTGAATGTCCTTGGATCCAGCAATAGTACATCACTAATCAAATATGTATGTAAAACAATTTGTTGCAAAAGATGTAATTGAGTGTTGTTGGCATGACAACAGCCTGTCTAATTTAGTAAACTCGATTACCATAAGAAGTGACAGTGAAATGATTCCTGGGTTGGAAGTCAATGGTGGATGGATTGGCTGTCGACATTCTGGATTATTAGCCTTTCAGTTATGTCTGGACATCAGAATCACAACCGTCTTGTTCTGGTAGACCTCGAGGTTCCATTCAGTTACAGAGAAAGTAACTAGGCTATACCAATTGTTCCTAAACGAATTCTGCATTTGGGTAATAGGCATTTAGAATTTTCCAGATTTGTGAATAATGTATGTCATTGCAATCCAACGTGTCTCCGCGAAGGATTACCTTATACAATAGCAAATAGAATTGTTTTAATAAGATGCAGTTATCATACATGTGTTCATCTTAAAATACATCTAATGCTCAACTATACATGTGTCCATGTGAATATGTCATTGCGACTTACAATGTTTTCGAAATTATAAGAAAAAATATTTTTCTCTGCTACATAATCAGATTACTGTATGGTTTTTCATACGTTGTCTGCGAAACGTGCTACTCGGCTGAGGTCTGTATTGACAGCATTCAGCAATTCCACCTAACCACATGCACCCTCGAAGCTTTCAATCCTACATTTCTTTTAATAATCCAGTTGATGTCGCAATCGAGGACAAAGGCATCCATCAATTCAACATCCAGACCTGCCAGACTATGGAAGTTGGTATTTAATTTATGGCTAGTTCTTATGCGCAGTTATGATGTCTACGCATTCCCCACGGACATGGATTCGAACACGTAATTGTACGCCGTCACTTCTATCGCTACACACACGGCAGGTTACGGTAGGTCTACAGACTACAGACACGAGTGTAAGAGTAAGATGTGGGGCGATCTTTCAGTTGCAGTCCGGGTCAATGTTCTGTGTTGATGTTCTCTGTATGGTGCAAGGTTCCTTAACATGTTGTGTAAAAGACTAAATGTTGCAATTGGATATTACGTTCTCGAACGTGCAACGTTTTCACGTAATTATCAGTTGGATGCTTGCCATATTTACTGCTCAAGTAATCATCCTGGATTTGAACTAAGCGATATCCAACTAAGTTAGAGACCCTGAGAGATTTGACCTGTATTGTATTTCTTGTTATCGTCGCATCTCCACAATTCTCCTAAAACTAGATCTGGCAAATTGTATTTGGAAATTCAACTGATATTAACTTCCAAGTAGCAGGTTTCATCTCCCTACGGAAACATAGAACCGATGGTTCATTGGCTGACCTTGGCATACAAGGCATAAGACGCACATAGCTTGCATTTCATCCAATGAAGAGACGACGGGGAACAAATACCTCTAAATATCCAACTACAAGGAATGAATATTTCTGTGAAATAGCCAATATGGCATTTACTTTACTACTTGAATGGATATGATTGAGGTGGGTACTATGTATACAGATCTGTAGCTATTAAGAGCAAGATGTCCATGCACGAATAATCAGCAACTCTCAGTCATTGTAATGGGTTTGTCTTATGACATTTCGCGCGGTCATGATAACATCCAAGTATTATCAGATATCCATATGCCATTGACCATGTAAGAACCACGAGTATTAAATATTAATAACGAATAGTGTTACACGCTGGATAGTTTTGGCATTGACAAATGGCATCGCGGCACCGTGTGATTTATGACGTAAAACAGTACAACAACAATAGTGCAAGATGCAAGCATCATTGTACAACATGTCGTTCTACATGCCAATGATATGATTTAGCACTTACCAATTAACTATATATGAGAACCTGAATCATAAAGCTGAGACTTCATGTTAGGTTACGATATTCTAATATGACACTGACATGCTCAGCTCCCTGAGATAACTTAGTCAACGTCTACGAAAGGTCCGGTGGATTCAAAATGTCTTGATTTATTTGATTATCTACAATAACATCACTATAGCAGATGACTCTGCATGAATGTAAAACTATGTACGTTCGTTCTGGTATTACAACAGTATACTACAAAATACTTATTTAATGCGCATCAAATGCGACCATACGCTAGGCGCATTGTTCGCATTGATATCCTGTTCGCGTTCATTTCGTGATTTACAGTATACTATAGTAATTCCAGGTTCCTTTAATCAAATGCTAACACGCAATAACTGATTAAAAACAAATTCGAACCAGTACCTCAGGATCAACTGCTGTCCATGACTTTTTCTCAAAACGTTTGATATACATAAGAGAATTGTAACTACGTCCACTTCGGTCTGAAACTTGAAAACCATTGGATCGTTGATTAAATCGTTACTGTGGCATTATGACATTATGACGTTAGGAAACCATTGTGCAGACTATTACTATAGGCAGGTCAGACACACTAAGATACACATTGATGATAACTGTAGCTGGTCTGATCATATCTATCTTGATTAGTAATGCATCTGACGTGTATACTGGATATAACAATACATTGGCAACCCTGGGTTCAGAATAAATGTCTTTCTCAATCATATGTTTATATAAAGGAGTGATATATTCGACACTACTGAAGTGATGGTAATGTTACTCAATTGGGTTAGTGTTCCTAGGTCTTATTCTCGGGGGAAATTCTCAATTCCTGTAGAAATATCTAGAGATTGGCATGAAACGGTTTCTCGATGCATGCTGGTGGAAAATTATAAATATACCCTGACTGTAGGCGTTAGTTGAGGAAATATGCTAGTCACATGCTATGATCAGGTATTTGTTGGGCACTTGAGACTTGAACTGTTGGTGATGTCGTATATAGTCATTTCCGTGGAGGCCATCATGGTGTCGCCATTAGACCGATAGTGCATCCAGGTCATAATAGTAATAGCAAACATTAACCCTCTCCCTGCTGGATTAGACATAGACACTGCTCTTTAGGGCATCTCCTGTTGCATATAGCAGGGAGAGGGTTAATGAAGCATCACTTGCACATGTATATTCATGTTTAAGAGCAATGATTACCTTTACAGCCAATACAAGACAAATGTATTTACTCAAACTATTATTAAATTATAAACAGAGCACCGGAAAGGCGGAAACGAGTAAGTGATTTTACATACCAATATTCCAAAAGACTATTAGTTTGATAGTATTAGTATTATTATTATTATTATTAGTAGTAGTAGTAGTAGTAGTAGTAGTAGTAGAAGCAGCGGCAGCAACAGCAACAACATTGAGTATAGTAGAAGCACCAAGTGCAGTAAAACAAGGAGTGGTAGTGGTCGTGGAGTAGTAGTGATGGCGGTAGTTGTGGGAATTTAAACAAAGGATACGCATGGTTTGGGAAATGATAAATAATGACGCCGTATGATGTGAATAACACAATTGTCTAAGGAATACGTGTGTCTATTGTGAACACAATTCGCAGCTTAAGTAACCAGATTAGTCACGACGTAGACAATACTGCACTTCCTAACACGCAGAATAATGGTGATGTATTGCTGTATTTCGGCAAGAGTTCAAGGCCTTGCCATTAGTCATGCTGAGGCAACAATGGTGGATATTTGAATTTAAGTCTGTCAAGTCACATACACGCAAATGAATTCCGATCTGTTTTGCTATATTGATATGACATGGCTGTTCACACTAGCTATCCACTGAGCGGCTATATAACTAATGAATCGTGAGAACGTATAATAGAATACCAGTATTGATGGATTTTGACTGCAATGATCCTTTTGCATAATCCAGTGAACAAGTCTTTTATAAGCATACATACTTGCAGGAGAAGGTCAACACTCTAGATAATGTATTGCCCATGTCCACTATGAGAACACAGTCGTGAAATTAACTGCTTAAAAGCATACCATCAAAGATGGTTGACCTATATAATGGACAGACGAATTTCTAGCTGAAGATACTTACGATTGATGTGTCCACCCAAAAGCTGTTATTTACTAATGTACTTATTCCCCAATACGCCATATTTATATAAAATAATAATCATATTTAATATGAATAAAAGGAACGTAGCTCTGATTATCTTGTCTTTGGAGCATGTAGAAGGAATTCCCCATAATGTGGATCGACGAAAGAAATTTTGGCGATATAGAATTGAGGATAAGTATTACAAATGAATGTAGTTTGCATTTATTATTCAGATATAGTGCTAGTTGCTCATTGAAAACCGTCGAGTACAGAAGGACCTGCGGAACGTTATGAGATGTCTGTACATGAGGCTATAACCTAACAATGTCAGGTCAAAACAAGCATGAATAAGCCGTGTGGATTTCACGGAAGATGTTAACCAGTGTCTGCCCTTCAAGTGATGGTTTCACACATAGTGGACATCGTTGAGAAGGTCATTGCGTGATGCTAGACATAATAACACAAGTCTTTGTATTGAAGTTAACATATATCATAATTCAGTTCTTGTTATCTTGCGCAGACATCATCATGGAATTTGTTCACACTCACGACAAAATAAATTATACATACTGTAGAAGCATTAGAATATAATCTCTTCAGACTTCACATGTAATGTTTGCATATATATATATGCCCGAGATAGCATGACTATAAAGACTATAGGATTGGTGGGTATCGACCGCTCTAGTTCCAAATGCTGGTACACAAATTCCCCTATAGCATATACAGTGCCGTAGTTAGCCATGGGGCAGGTTGAGGGGATGGAAGCAGTGGAGAGCTGCCCCACAAGTCGGTTTACCCAGCTATTTTATTTCTCCCATAAATCGCAATATCACTTTGTAATTTCCATTCAAATATAATAATTAGCTACGACCCTGATATAGTTACGCTTGGACACGGAACCTAGTGTTTACCCAGCAGTTTCCTAAATGCAAAGGGGAATCCCCTGAATGAGTAGTGTAGTAGGATGGGGGAGGGGAGGGGGAGGGAGAGATATTTGTCCAGTTCCAGAGGGTGGGGTTCCAATATTGACTGATCCAAATCCGACGATGGAAGTCATAATAAAGATATTGAATTCATTTTGCTGATTGTTTATTTACATCTGTGCATGTTTTTACAGTACGTGGAGCTCTATACCATCATCATCATATTCAGCTGATTCTCACATATTGAATATTACAGTAGCCTATCTCTACTCCAACTGTTCGATTTACACCTTGACATATATATACAAAATATCTCTATTCCAAATCTTGATTATTGCGACATATTAAAACATTTATTATATATTCCCATACAAAGTAACTATGGATAGTAACAAACATTCAAACATACTTGATAAGTAAAGTTACTGCAGACAGCAACGGTCTGTCATTGCAAGATTGCAACAATTGCAAAGTGATACATGGCACTAACGACTGTGATAATCCCATTGATATGTTTCTACAGTGAATTTCCTACTGAAAATAAACTCTTTGATATGACGTAAATAAGCGGAAGTATTTCTGAGTGGGTAGGTTTTCCAAGTTTTGAAGATTCACATTTCAAGATATCCTAGATAAACAAACAAATCAATCCTTTGATGGTAGTAAAACATAAGCACACTATTCGTCTTAAGTGTTTGGGAATTGCATGTGTTGTCTCTCAGAAATCCATGATGTAAACACTAGTTGAAGCGACTTACAGAGTTGAGTGTTTTTGAAGGCAGTGGAAATCAAACAAGAGCTGGCCGAGACGACGTGGAAGACCTCAAACTATCCTTCGATCTTCTTTGGAGCGCAAACACTCCTGCCCAGTCGGCTGTCCTCGATGATGTCCCTGTGTGGGGGAACAGATATGAGCCGTGTTTACTTCATAAATAAGACATCTTACATGCAGCAACTATTACGTCCCGAGTTAGATTGTGCCCGGTTCCAACCGTTGACTCAGTGTAGTTAATTACAATAGTCTGGGGTAAACCGGCTGATCAGTAGGACGAGATAACTGCAAATAATGAGAGGTTGTATAGTCAACATGTATTTAGTTGTGTAAGTATGGCTTCTTGTATGCAAATATCTGGAATGTCGGTGAGCGTAAATCGTTCAATTGGCATATAGCAAACTATGCGTTGTTAGTTTAGTGCTGTAACTGTGCTATGATCAACATGACCAGTGCTGCCAATGGTGTGAAGGTCTCTACTTAGGCCGGGGACTGGCTTAAAACGGCGACACGTCAAAACGGCGACAACTGGACGAAACGTCAAATCGAATTGGCGAAAACGGCGAACTGAATTGGACAATACGGCGGATTGAACTTGACAAAATTGCGACATTATATTTATTAACTAATATAATAATAATAAATAATAAAAACATAGTTTATTATTGTGTAGGTAATCTCGCTTACTTAGGCTTCCGATGTGAAGGTCACTCGCCTACTTATGCCTAATGTGTGAAGGTCACTCGCCTACATATGCCTATTTTGCAAAGGTCACTTGCCTAATTACATCTATTGTGCTGGTCACTCGCCTACTTGTTCCTATGCTGCAGTATCTCGTATTTTCAGGACTATTGAATACGAGGGTCTTTCGTTCTACTTAGCCAGGCACACAGAGTGATTCCATCTCGCATACCTCTGGCTGTTCCAGTAAAACATATACAGTAAAACATATACAGTAAAACATATACAGGAACGCACTTTCTTTTAAAGGCTGACCAATCACAGCGACGACCTTCTATGCCGAGGGAGGGGACGAGCAGGAACTAGTTAACCTTACTATTAAAGTGGACTTCCTAACAGAATATGCACCCTGGAGTATGAGTATATTAAACTGCTGTTTTACTGAAGCAGCCCAATGATTATCTTAATGTGAATACCGGGAGTCATTACACATGTTACATATCTACATTGTACAACAAATGACGACCGGCACTGAGTGCAACCATGATTAATTTTATTACCGGAAGTTAACTTTATTTTGGGAACTGTAAAGTTATTTTGATTTCATTTTCTGTTATAAGATCAATTAGGCAAGGTACAAACAGAAGTAGCACATCCTGACGCGTTGGAGGGGAAGCTTCCAAGTGGAGTTTTCTTGTAAGGAGATCCCATGTCATGTCTCGTAGATATCCCCAAACAGGCCTGAAGCCGGGCATACAGATGATGTACACCACGGAGCCATTGGTCTACGACCTACCACAGTGTGACCAAAACACTTTCCTGCACGTCTAGAGCCGTGAGCGTATGATACCGTATCCTTAATGAACAGTTCGACTGACAAATAGACTCGACAGTGTTTATCAGCCTCGTTCTCAGACCGGAAGGACAAGCTTGACCACACACGTCCGTGGATTCCACTGGTGGGATTTCTTGCTCGTTCACATGTGCCGAGTGATGTCGATCACGTGGATTGATCAACGTACTCAGATGCAAGATATCGTGGCATGGTTCGGGTCATCGACTATCATTACGTTCATCGGGGATAGTCAATAGTCATGCGTTCGAGTATCCCAGACCTTATCTGCCAAATGGGAGTCATCCAGGTCCGGTGTTCATGAAATGGTCGTACCGCTAGTCGGGCCGAAGTCGTGGTCTACGTCATTTCATATAGTAAAAGCATGCCGTACGCCCTGAGTTAGGCCCGGACTACAGTAGGACCATTTTATAAAGCACAATCCAGGGTTCGATCCGTCTTACAATGATCATAAAACGAAATCCTGTTACACATTTTTAGGTCGAGGAAAACGTGGACGGAACTCTTTTTTCTCTAAATCTAATCGAGTCCCTTTATTCGAAAGGATTTATGTCCTAGTTTGCAGAGCGTTCCCACTGTAGACTGCACTCAGGTGTGCTGGCCACTCTCTTATGAGCCCTAGCACCCACTACCAGACCGTCGCTCGTCGGTGCCCTCGGTCGCCATAACGCACGAGGCCACTATCACGAGGGTTATGGTCTCGTGGAGGATACGAGCGCTTCATGAAAGGGTGCCAAGATCACTCTCCAGTCTATCGACGGAACATACAGATAAATCATTGCCGCTGATTAGACCAACTGTGCTCGTACAACTGCGGCCAGTTTTTTCTTCTGCTATAGAACTGTCTCACAAACTGCCTACAAGAGTCGATCCCCTCGTGCCGCGGAAGGTCGTCACATACAACTGTTCCTGCGGCTTCACCAGTGGCGTATAGTAACGCCTATATACATTCGGTAAGCCTGTCCTGTCCTGAATGGGGAAAAGAAACGAAGCCATAAAAATCAACCAAGTGGAAAAAAATAGTGATGGAAATGCACGTAAACGTCACGCAGGCTATTGTAGAAGTGATGGACGACACTAGACGTCATGCACGGCAGTTTGTTACGTCGTCTTTGCTATTGAACAACAAATGTATCCTCACATATTACATGTATACATATCGAGGCCAATCGCAGAAACGTTGTATGCTTGTGTTACACTATATCACTGATGTTAAGCCCAATGCCACATTGTTTTGACAAGGCTAGTCTCACTTTCCATAATATGCATTGACTTTAGGATGATCTTGCATATACATGGATATGCAGATACGACACTAAATATAAAGGTTGCTCTCATAACATATTTTATTGTCCAGACAAGATGAGAAAATTTAGAAGATAGAAGTGAGTGAATTATACATAGGCGCAATAGCAAGCATAACAATGATATTGTTTTGGATACGTGGCTTCATAAATATATTTGCGCACATTGCAACGCTTTCTATCAGTGTCGTAGCTACCATTCCCCACAGACCCCCCTCGTTTTACCCAACTATTATATTTCTCTCATAAATCGCAACACCACTTTATAATTTTCATTCAACTGCAACCCTATGCTAGAATAGTTAGCTACGACCCTGTCAATTCTATGTGTAGATTTTAGTGCAAGTAGGACGTGCTTTATTTCTATGAGAAATGAACTCCTGCAGCGCCACTAAGAGTATAAGCCAAGGAGTAGCAAACATTTATTATCTATATGCAAGTGACCAAGAGAGAGCTAGTTTATTCATTGCCGCTTATGACAATAGCCAGGAGAGGTTGGCAAGAATAAACAGTCGTTCCTCAACTTCAGAGGATTTAATTATCAAGTGTGGAGTTGTTCATGTTTATATTCATTATTTGTTACCAATATATGTTGATGTCCGTACGGAACAAATTGAGGTAATTAACTGAACCTTCTGAAAAGAAAAACGTGTTCTTATAATGTTCAACACTGACGATATTTTCTTTGGTGTTTGAAGTCTGGATATCTCGTTTCTTTTTTAGGGTTAATTGGGAATTTCATGCCGTTTGGTGTTCAGATCATCTCGCGGGTATACTTCTAGGATCTGAGAACATCATTGACCATTAGTATTCAACGCTACACAAGACTGCAACTAAGTTATAGAACACGCCCAACTGCAGTTAGTCGTGCCAAACTTAAACTATAATGCGACCTCAACACTGCATTTTACGAACTGATAGGGTGTTTGTTTTTTCAACACGATATTGATTATATGAAATGGATATCAGGTAATTCGTAAGCTGCGGCACTTTCTGTCGCAGGTGCGCATTTCTATCAGTGCCGTAGCTACCATTAGTAAAGTGTTGGGTATCCTTTTACAAAGCTCTCTCTCTCTCTCCAGTAAGAGACCATATAGCGCTCTCTTAGCAGTGTATTAGCTATCGGCAATGAGAGCGATATAGTCTCTTAGTGGATAAGAGAGATTCGTGAAAGGATACCCTGATTTCTTTCACTTTCAATTAAGATGTGCATACATGTTTGTGTGAGCACCCTTGGAAGTGTATTATAACCCTCTTGTAAGTGGCCTCCTACACTACGGCCACGGAGGGCACTCAGAGCAGATGCTGACATCACTTGTCGTCGCGAATGACAACAATGTAAAACAAACCGTCAATTAGGCTTGCAGCAAATTTATTATTTCACATTGGGTGAACATTATGTACATGTATCTTCAGAGAACGAGTTAACTACGAGTTAGCCAGTTATATACCAACTGTTTGTCTGCTGAAAACCACATACCGTAGTACCCTAGTTTCCGACGAAATGCCATATATAATAATATATCGGCAATGTTTGAAATATTTGAATATTTCTCCACACTAATTACAGTCAGGTATATAATTACATAAATTGACAGTAAAGTATCTGGTAACAAATTATAGTAAAAGAAATATGGTATTCTAATGCACCTTTCGCAATATTTAGAACACTATTCCCTTTCAGGTGTGTATGACAGAGCAAATGTATCTCAAATACTGGCAAAATAGTTTCTTCCCAAGGAAATACATAAAATACTGACTTTTTCATTGCAGATACGATTAATTAATCTTGAAACAGCAAGATCAATAAAATACATCAGATCATTCGAGACATAATCACAATAATAGTAATAAGACATGAAATAACAGATATATGCATCTATTGCACTAGACTTAGTTGGCACACAGGGCATACAGTAGGGAGTAAAACAATGCAATTAATAATTAATCTTGATTCGTTTCCATTCCGATCCAATGTGTTATCTTAACTACATTTGGAAGTAAAACATAACAAAATAAAAACGTGGAAGTAAAATAAAAACGTGATTAAAACAAAATCCCACAAGAACTGTTCACACTTAATGTGAATTAGCCAATAGTTAAGGCACATTTATCCACATACCATCCCATGAATAAAGAAGAAGACATTACACAGTTGAAGAAACCAAGAAACATCGGTGCTCCAGACTGTGATGACTGTGGTTACACACGCAGGTGTATATTAAGAACGGCATGTGCTGCGTGTACCGCACGACACAAACCTTTAGAATAACACTGTTAAACTGTCACAAAGTCACCTACTGTGAAAGAAACGATGCCATTAACAGAGACACTAGGTACTACATGGCATCGACTGTCTGAGATGATAAGTAAATGCAATAGAAATAACAGGAACCAATTGATATATATGGATAGATTTGCCCTGGATTCGTCTTCGGTATTTATATGACCAGAAAAGAAAGGGATGCACAATTACGTAACACACGAACGTAACAGAGGAGCTAAAAACACTAATGTTTTGCTAATTACAAGTAGGAAATTGCTGCTGCACAGTGGAAATTGACATTGGAAGACCTGGAAGACATGGGACAGAACACAAGAGTACAGAACACAAGAGTACAGAACACGCAGGACCCAGCCCCAATGTCTGGTCAGGAATATGTACACTGTATGTAACACACACTGCTGCCCAACATAACATCTTATAACATGAACATTTCAACAGCTTAAATATTCCATAGACATGTTCAACTGTTACATTAATACGATCATCATGTGCATCAACACAGTACATCAGGATATCTTAGAGAACATACAGCAGTTGCCATGGTTATAGTGCACGTTCTTATAGCAAGTCTGGTATAATGATGGAATCAAGATGACATTAAGAAGCAGGTTGAAACACTGTACGTCAACAGGGTTCATGGTTTGGTCTGTAAAACAAAACGTGTTTGAAAGTAGATAGGCGGTTCAACATCATACAATGTAATAAGACCCAACAACTAAAGTTACATATAATTAACATGTGTGTTTCATATATGCAAGAGATCCTGGTTGCAGTGGACAAACTGATACATTAATATCCTATTACCTATCACTGACATCCACCGGTGATGCCACAATGATAGAAGAATTATTTGCATGTATTACAGTCAGTTCTAACAATAAAACGTCATATTCTCACTACATGTGAAAATCAAATAAAGTCCCATGTTTCCTCTTAAATGACTGAAGTGACATCAACATCATCAAATATTATTACTAAAGTGTCTAGGATATTAAATATAGCAACACTTGTCGATAAAAGAAATAAATTCCTCAGCAAAACTTTTGTCACTTTACGATTCATGTTCAGGCCATATATATTATCACACAAATAACTTGCAGTTTCAGATAGTTTTCCATCAAAAGCTCTCTGAATTTATCAATACTGTATTTAAAATTCTTTAAAACGTACACCATTTCCTGTTCAATGTGCTTAAATTCGTTATTCATTTTTGTTTTTCTAATACACGCATGACAAAACTGGTTCATGCTTTCATCAGCATTAGTAATGTTGTGTGAAAAGTGACTGATCTTGTACAGAGATCAGCTGCATCATATAAAAGATTAATGCAAAAGTCTTTGCAGTTAAAAGCATCACGATTCACCATCTCAATTCTGGCTGAGGATATTGTTAACTAAAGAAAAATGCAAATAACACTGCCAGCCTACTCTGGAAACCTTGTTTGGGTTGATGGACATTATTGGCAGTTAGAGCACTCCTGGACGTCTGCTTCCTAATAAATAACAACGTGCCACCTGGTATTCTTGTAAATTGTGGTGTTGATGGTGTAGCTAGGTCACACAGTCTGGCAAGTCATTGTGTAACAACGGCATCCAGTTCATATGATTGATGTAAGTCAGGCAGCAGTCTGTCAGGGAGATGTGGCAGAGAGATGTGATCAGATTGCCAGCGCTTCCTAACGGGGATCTCAGGGCCGTACTATAGCATTTTGGGGAGGGTAAAGTAAAGTGATATTGCGATTTATTGCTAGCTACAGCCCTGGATATCATGTGTGGCCATCTCACTTCCCATGTGGTATCAGGGGTGCCTTCAGGGATATGATAGCTATGTCACATGTCATCAGAGATATCATGGCCAAGAGAACAGTAGACAATATGACAATGGCAGGCAATGGACAGCTCAGGTGATTTGATGATGTAATTAGTGAAGATGCAGATGTGTCTGTGGTGCCATTGTATTTGCATATCGTGGTGACATCGTGGTGACATTGTGGTGACATTGCAGTGACATCGTGGTGATATTATCAAAATAATGAAGTAGTGGTGTCAGAGTAGTGACACTGTGGTGTTCATGTGGTGCCACTGTGTGTATCAATGGTGACAGTGGTAACAGATGATGATACATGAAGTGATCCAATGATGACATTTTCAGGATGCAATGACGTTGTGGTGACATTCTGATTTCCTGAGTTCCATGAAATATACATGTATTGCATTATTCCAAGTCATCATTAAAAAAAATCCAACCCAAACAAATCAGCAAATTCTACATTCAAGTTGACCTGTCTCCAGCAACTTCTAGAAATGGTAAACACATAACAAAAGAGATGGCCGAGTTGCCAGCAATACTCTCTGGTCAGATGAAGACTTCACACAGCAGATGACCTGAGAGGTGATGTGTGATGATGGTGTAGACATGTGGAAACTTATACTCGTGAGGTCAACAGTCCCTGTGTCCAGTTGTTACACATTAACCTATTGCTAATTTCCTTTCCTATGTCGGCCACCATCTGGTCTCTGCTGACTCCTACTATTGGACGCCCATGCCAGCACTGCCCACCATATCCCACCAGCACTGCCCGCCATCTCCCCACCTTGTCTGTGCAGAGACATGCCCACGCGGAACATGGAGACAACACATCCTTTCCCCAGAGTGTCACCAGTTAAATGTCAAGATTGATGGGTTTCAAGGTCGGGTCACGGCAGCATGATGTTTGACAAACGCTATGGCTGACAACTCTTTGCAGAATTCTTCCATCACGATTATGGCTTCCAATTGACTTTGGTCATCAAATCTGCAGAAAATAAACCTAAGCATCAGATTGAATAATAAATTGAATCAAATAAGGCGAAATATTCCTCAAATGGAGTTTTTTGATTAACTTAATAGCAATAATAATAAAAATACAAATGTGTTAATAACACACCACACACAATCGAAAATAGTATCCTAATGCTACAAATTAATACCCTTGTAATTACATTATACCAAACCACAACAGAATAGGAAAGATGTGTCAAACAGAAGGAGGTAGGACTGCCACCAGGTGCACATGTACTGAACATATTACAGGACGGCGGGGTAATATACATGATGGAATGCTACTTGTTCAAAACACATGAGAAAAACATACATGGATGAAGCAACTATATATTATACTTTATTATTTACATGGTATTGTATGTCTTATCTTCAGTCATGTGTGGCATACATTGCTAACACTTCAGTTAGTACCCAGAGGTGTTAAGACATCTACACACTGAATATGTATCATATGCCTAACATCATAGCATTTTCAACTAACTAATCACTTTCAATGACCACACATTTTGTGGAGCATCATTGATTGGACAACCCTGAGGGCAATGGGTGTGAACACTGGGGGCAATGGGTGTGAACGCTGGGGGCAATGCTAGTTTAAGTCAATGCCCCATGAAAATTCCATCCATCAAGTTATGTTTCATAAACTTATTCATTAACGAGGACATCGGCATATTGCGTCCATGTCATAAAATTCTCTTTTATGAAATTGTGGGAACAAAGAGAAATAACTGTCACACGAACTATCTTTGTCCAATTCAATTACTTCGCCACTTTTATTACCGATGATAAAAGCTGTCTGTTGGAAAATGATCAGGATTTCAAAACAGTAATCAAACAGCACATTTCAAACGCACATCAGGACATCAAACGCAATTCTCCCCTCTTGAGAATTAGGATAAATATTATTCTTGACAATTCGTCCAAGTATGACCGTGTGGGAAACAGTGGGAAGGACCAAGAATGATCATCAGACACGAATATATCAGTCATAATTCCAAAACTTCACAAATAATACCACCTGTTATCATACGAGAGGAAATGAAATCACAGCTTACAAAATTTACTTTTTATCATGGATGAATTAACTTACATCTTTCATGTTATAAAACAATTGAACAGTTGGGAGATTCAAATGGAATACTACATAAAATGGCTGATGAGGGAATTGTTTTAAACAGGTTCGGACTGAATGACAATTGTGTGTGCTACTGGAAGATAAAAGTGACGAGGTAAACAATTTAATATCAATGGTTGCCTATGTTGAGTGGAAGGATATAAAAATAATGAAATGCTGTGACAATGAATATGGATATAGAATATGAATGAAGCGGACAAGTTATCAAAAAGCACTTAGTTTAAAGCAGAAAAGGCAATCAAATCAAATTGTGGCATAACATTTAAATATATTGTTCTTGATCAGTATTTCAACATGGTTGTTTTTTACTGTAATTATCTATATTGAAGTGGACTCCTTACCAAAGAGTCAATACTTTAGTGATAATCATAATATACAAATGATATATAATAAACAAATAACATCTATAATCTAGTAACAATAAAATGTAGTAATATATTAATCTAGATCTAATAAGAGGCACATGTTAAACAATAATCAATCTATATGGTTGAACATAAAAACTATTAGAAATGAAGAGAAGACGTAATGACTAGAAGCATGCACATTAAACATGATTCCAAGCTGCAGGCAAAGCTGTTTCAGCGAAGACTTACCCGTCCAGATCATTCTTAACTAGCGAGATCCTGATACTGACAAAACAAACAAACAAACAAACAAACAGGCTGTTAGTAGGAAACAAACATGGACATTGCTGAATATTTTGGGGATACAAACAAAATCCCAATTTTTAGTAATATGGAATATCTTGAATTAATCATGAAAACACCATGTGGAACACCCTCTCCCAACAGTTCGTGCTATTCAGTATTATCATAGTACTCAGCGAAGATAGTATTTCAAAGCTGATGACCCTGTGGGCAGAGGTTGCCTGTGGAATAGTTGAACAGCAATAACAGCCAACATATCTTGTCGTATAATATCATTTCACTATAAAAGAAGGGACTGGTGGCAATGACCTTAACTTTAATAAAAGAAAACATACATTCTAATGAAAAAAAGTGAACTATTTGGAGATTCATAATGTCATCTAGTGATGTTATTGCAAGAACTCAAAATACATCAGTACAACTGTGATCAGCAAAAGATGAGAGCTATCTGCTCGTACAATTAATAAAAAACATTTTGTACTCAGAAGTGGTATGGCCATGACCTTCAACCTAGCTGCAAAATATGTAGTAGTAGCACGCAATAGAACACATTCTTGAGGTACATTTTCATAGTTGCTTGTTCAGATATATGTTAAAACCATTCAGCATACCGGTAGCTAACATAACACACCATACAAGTCCAGTAGCTTCAACAGATCTCATCCTGTTAAATAATAGCTACTTGAGATGACCGCTATATTTAATAGAAGCAAATAAATAACTCTATCTCAGCAGAGTACTGGTCTTGGAAACAGTTACGAGTAATTGACAACAATATGCTTTCTAGACTAATCAGTTTGCAAATGTATGATAGGTTTGAGATTGATAGCTGTGTTATAACAAATGTAGGTGAGATTAGTCCTAGGTTCTATGTGTAGGTAACGGTTACCAAGATGGGAATTGTAATCATGTCAATTACTGCTACTCAAAAGTCCAATTGACATTAACAATCTAAGGTCAGGTTACTATTAGGAGACACATTTACATAACAGCATTACAGGACCCGTCTAGAAAGACGTACAGTATTACCAAAGGCTGTACATTTGATATGCTAGAAATTACTAATATTCCGAGGTTGTCAGTCACCAACAAAATGTTGTTCTATATTTTCAGAGTGAACTGTCTGGCCTGCAGACAGATGGGTAGAAAGATAGACAGATAGACAGACCTAATTGGGAGGCCAATGTGAATCCTATGGAGCCCTGTGAAGACTAATAAAAGCATTGCCATTGTAAACATACAGAGAACATGATTTAAAGTCTGTACAAATTCTATTCCAAAGTTTTAAATTTTGTCACCATTTTCTGATTCTTGTTAGATTGCAGAATTCCTGTCTGAAAACATCTAAACTTATCAAAGTTAGAGCCATCTGTAAATTTTGCAACCAAATATATTTATTCAACACTATATCATCTCCTTTGTGAACAGAATGGGTGGGGAAGTTCATTTACATAAATTCTGATTAAAAAAAAAAAGGTGGAAAACAAATAGTTCCAAATAAGTTATCATGGATGATGAAAGACAAACAGTTGCTTTGAGAACAGGCAAGTTACATTGTACTTTGCTGCAGTATTGATCATGTAAATCTACCCCTATGTACAGACATGCCTTGCCATAATGAAACACAGGAAAGCCTTTGATCAAATGGATTGCTTCATGACCAAAAAACACATCCTTGATCTTTGACAACATTTGCAAATGCTAACAACAGATGAAAATCAACTAGCATGAGGGAATCACACTGATATATTAGTGTTAATGAACCAAACCAACGAGGAATGCTTCGGAATACATTCTGTAACAAGTATTGCTACAGACACCTCCCCATGTACACCACGCCATCACAGACAAATCACAGCATACAGTACTGGCTACGTGCATCTAGTGTGCATGTTGGCTATCAGGGTGTTTCAGCTAATTGGGCTGTTTACTGCAGGAAGAAAACCTGCCACAACTGTGCAATATGGTAACTGGTGCAGTTAATCCAAGAATAATAACTGAGACATTGCATCCAAAGCTTCCACAAATATGTGAGTGACTGTTCTCAACTGAATATAAGATGCAGTGTGCCCAGATGAACTTCAAACACTGTCCACTAGCCTGTGCCCTACCTGACACTATTAGCTATTGTCCTACCCTGACACTACTAGCTACACTGTCCTACTCTGACCCTACTAACTACTGTCCTAATCTGACACTACTAGCTATTGTCCTACCCTGACACTACTAGCTATTGTCCTACTCTGACCCTACTAACTACTGTCCTAATCTGACACTACTAGCTATTGTTCTACCCTGGCCATACTAGCTATTGTCCTACCCTGACACTACTAGCTATTGTCCTACCCTGACACTACTATTGTCCTACCCTGACCATACTAGTTACTATCCTACCCACACTCCATATACAAGTAGGCATGATTTTTCCCTCAATAGTATGTCACTTTCACAATCTGATAAAGTCAAAACCCATCTGCTAACATAACGAAATATGACATGTCTTGAAGAAATTGCAATCAAATATTAGACATAGATCATTTTCTTACAAGATTGAATATTAATGCTTTGCGGGAATATTTCACCCATAGGTGATTACTTTCTTACAAGAAGATTGATTGAATTATTGTTTTACGTTGCAGTGGGAATATATCACCCATAGGCGACGACTACAAGAAGAGGATCGAAGAAAAAAACAAAGCTGGTCATACAGTTTTTTTTCTATGGGTACTCATCTGAATTGGCAAACATGTCCTACAAAGAAAATAAACACTATCTGTTGGACTACTAGCAGTAGCAGAATACCTGCAAAAACCTAAACATAAGTGTTTACTACAGTTGTCCTTCATCCTGGCCAGTCATCTCTGTAGTGTATTATCTAGTTAGTCAGTTCTATTGGCTTAATAATCGTCCACGTCATTGCAATCAGTCGTGGCCATTATACATATTATACATGGTACATTCAACTCTCCCTCGACAGACAGTAGAAACAAACCAATATCGACTCTTTACTGCACTGTGTTTGTACAGCAATTACAAATCCCACAGCTAAATATTTCACATAATTGAATCATTTTGGTTCTAAGGCAGCAGATGAGACATTCTACTTATAGGACCATTTGGTAAGATATTCCTAGTGTATCTATAGAAAAAGTTCTTTGTAACCAGTCTGAGTGTGTCTGTCTGTTTGTGTGTATGCATTTATGTGTATGTATGTATGTATGTATGTATGTGTGGCGTGTCAATCTGTCTGTATGTGTGTGTGTGTGTGTGTGTGTGCGTTTGTGTGTGTGCATGTGTGTGTGTGTGTGTGTGTTGTGTGGTGTGTGTGTGTGCATGTGTGTGTGTGTGTGTGTGCATGTGTGTGTGTGTGTGTGTGTGTGTGTGTGTGTGTGTGTGTGTGTGTGTGTGTGTGTG
>JAUTBQ010185681.1:0-10674 GCA_032361185.1 Lepetodrilus ovalis | reverse complement strand
ATATATGTCTGTATATATGTGTGTGTGTGTGTGTGTGTGTGCGCGCGCGCGCGCATACACACACACACACACACACACATATATATATATATATATATTAATTAGAAGAAAGTGTGTCCATGATGTACAATACTCAAGCAAAGATTAACGCACAGTCTCTATGGTAATGACACGGTATCCTCTAAATGTAGCCCATTGTGCCAATAATCCCGTCAAACATTATAAGTAGGCATATGATCGGTCTTTCGAGGGTGTGGATGCACATCCAATGACTACAATATTTTAGTCCTAAATGGTAAGTATATTTCCAAAATACCACATAATGACAATGTCAATCAACCAACACACTTCCCATGCTTGCTGGATATTATTTTCCGAAAGAAACAGACACACATAGGTACTTTAATGAACAGCACAATTGCGGTCCGACCTTGTCCAATTCATAGATGGCATTGCCAATGTTGAATGTCGCATTACTTATACCTTGACATACCAGACAAGTCAATCTACTTTCATCCCATTTGGTTCGTTTCTAGGATCTGTTATCATGTTTCCATTATTGTCATTCATAATCAGCTGGCATTGTACGTTTAAGTGATCACAGTGACAACTTGCATCGCCATTCTTCCAATTTCGCTTTTAAATTGGTATCTATGGCACTATTGCATATCATAGTGTTCATCAAATGTGTTCATAACATTACCAAACTTGACAGTACGTCACCAGATAGTGGAACAACACCTACACGATTGCATTAAGGAAATGTCCCTCTTCGCCTTAGCTCTATGCCAATCTAATGGGACTCTATATCTGAGGCAACCATCGTTGTGCGCACTGGTCACGTGATTCACATATAGCAGTACCTTTCCGACCATTTAGAAGAATTCAATTTCCTAGATCAGCACGTGTTTTCTAATCGATATCGTTCATTATTCATATCTATGGCACCGCACGTGTTCTGTACTTTACCGTAACGATGTAGTTTTGTCAACTTCTTTGTAAATTGCAAGTAGAAACGAAATTAGAGCAAGAATAACGTTAGTTGGTGTTTTGAGTATTGCATTGTGTTTCTGGCGGTCGATGTTTTAAAAATACATGTCCCGTTGGGTTTAGACTAGTTTATCTACGCTTACCTAAAACTGGTACATGTCACTACCATGCGCATGAATACATATGGACATTCTGTGGTAATGGTCATCACCAAATGAACAACAATTTTGTTTCACCACTTGGTATAATTATTTTGTTTCATCATTTGTTGTAATTATTTTTTACAATTATTAAAAAGTTGTAAACATTAACTGAACTTAAAATTTTGTTTTCAAATACTATACACAGAAGGCCAGCTGATGACGGTAATATTATTATGTATTTATTTAATTGGACTTTCTTAAAATTGGGAAGATATCTGATCAGGAAGATGGCACGCTCCGATTCGAGTCACGAAGGAAGCAATCTCCTGTTATCAGATCTGCTCGTCTTCCTGCATCAGTCAGTTGCCTGGGTTGGACCGAGGTACTAATTGGCATTGATTGATGTCTCATGAATCCTTATGTCTCATATGAACACATGACAGAAGATACTGTTGTGGGATGCATGTCTTTGGGGACTCTGCAAACCCCGTGACATAAGGGAGGCGCTGACTAACATGCTAGTCACAACTAATAATTTATGCAATGTTCTCGTGGGTTCAGAGCACTGCAACTTAGGTTCGGTACCTTTGCGATCAAATGTTGAGTTGAGTGAATGGCTGCAGTGTAACCCAACTGATATGATGATGTCTTAACAGATACTGGAGTATATATATATATATATATATATATATTTGTACATAAAATATTGAGAATGGCCAATACAATATGGTATAAGATGTGTTGTTGCGTTTTTTCATTCTGGCCAATTTTGACTAGTCTGTCTCACAGACCCTGTTCTCTAATACTCCTATTCCAAATATATTCCATGGAAAAAAAGCAAGTCTAGATTTTCTGGGGAACAGGTTAAAACATGTCTTAGTCTCCTTTCATATGATACCCATCAGTAGAATGTGTTACAAATAATTTACTTTCATCCTTTAAGACTATTGATAGTCTAATACGTTGACCAACTGTCTCGGAAACGTTGAGAACAACACTTTTTTTAAATATAATAAAATAAATAAAATATTAAAACATAATATATATACAGGTATATAGATCTATATTTTGTTTTAAAATATTACCTCTACCTTTTTTCGAACAGCAGGCAGGCCAATGAGATATATTTATCATTACAAATAGCATCTGGAGATGTTAGTCTTGCTACTTCTGTTGTCCTTGTACTTGATGGTGTTATGTTGTACTTGAGGTAACCTCAACAGCGATACCACATCTTCATATGATCATATTATTAAGTCCCGTAATTTACTGAATGAATCAGATTGTTAATACTTGTTCTAAAAAACACTTACGTTTAAATTAATTGATTTCCTCTATATTGTTAACCTAGTTCAATGCTTAGTCAACGATTACATGAAATAAATAATTAAACAGTCAATGAATTCAAGTGTGTCTTGAACATAAGACACGCATTAGACACGTCTCTGATTATGTTACATATTCGTACTGGTTCAATATTTGTTATTCATTCTGAGAACTATCAACGTTGAACGTACGCGTTATACAATTCATTCATTGGAAGTTGTGCAAGTTTCTATGCTGATACCACGCATTCCAGTTGTTAGAGGTCTCTATCTCCACCTTGTTCTTCTCAATGTTGTCAGATGTTCGTCATTCCAACACCTAACTCCCGCGTTCAAGAGAAGTCACCAACTGCCATAAAACAACGTTTAGCTTTACGTCTCCACTCCGCCACCCACCTCCACTACTTTCGTTTTAGATTCCACTGTTTCGTACTTCGTCTTGAAGGCATGTAGTTTTCGACACACCCAGCACCTACTCCCTCAACACCAGATCGTCGCCCCAGTCTGTGGTGTTGGCTTTTGCCGCCATTTCGAAGGACCTTTAAGACTTATTCCGGCAATTACCATTAACTATTCAGCATCCAGATAGCAATATTCTTGTGAATTTCTTGTGACCGGCAGTTCGCCCGATTTGCCGTGAAATATTAATGTGGAATTGTTGGCGGACAATTCTCACTGATTAGGCCGTGGAACATAGTAGTCTGTTGCATTATTCATGCGTGCAATAATCCTATGGACAATTAGTTTATCTTGCAACAAGTCTTCATTAAATCTTGAGGAGGGTAAATAACAACAGCGTATTGTTCCTTATCATATACATCTACTATTTCTCCATCATTACACGAGCTACCAGATGTCAGGGCACAGTTCAATACATGCTATTTGATGTCAGTTAATGGCCAGTGCATGTGGGTATTGGAGCAGGCCAGAGTCTCTGAATACTTAAAAATATTATTTCAAATTATCGTAATGGGAATTTATATTTATCTATTATTATTATTATTATTATTATTAATTTTATTTTATTATTATTATTATTATTATTATTACTTTTATTATTATTATTATTATTACTTATTATTACTTATTATTTTTATTACTTATTCTTATTAATACTAATAATAGTATTAGTAGTAGTAGTAGCAGTAGTAGTTGTTGTTGTAGTATGCATGTTATTATTATTATTTTTACCATAGTAAAGGCAGTAGTAGTATTTGTTTGTGTTAGTACTACTAGTAGTAATAATAACAGTAACAACAGTAGTAGTAGTAGTAGTAGTAGTAGTAGTAGTAGTAATAGTAGTAGCTAGTAGTAGTAGTAGTAGTAGTAGTAGTAGTAGTAGTAGTAGTAGTAGTAGTAGTATGCATGATACTATTATTATTTTTACCATAGTAAAGGCATACAATCAAGATTTATTGACATATCTCGGCGCTAAGCGTATTTTACCTGAACATATGTACATATGATGTGTCTACTATTTGGCAACAAGCTACTTTTTCCACATGTCCCACGTGTTTATAACATTTTTTATTTTTTATTTTGCAACATATTTAAAAAATCTCGATAGTAAAACAAATATAGAAACAAGAACGTATTTTGTGAAAGGCACGAGTTAATGTACCAAAGATGTAAGTGCATCACTTCTAAAATCAGCATTACTAATGCTATATCAAGAATACGATTACCAGTGACCAGTGCATGTACGGCAGGGAAAGGTATGAAGGTTTAATTGCAGTTATCATACTAGATTCCAAGACTGCTATATACCTCTGAAAGCTGTGTTGATAGAGAGATGATTAAGTGTTGCTCATTTCATCTGAATGGGTGTATGTGTATAGAAAACATATACTCCTTGCACCAACACAGATAGATATTGAAGTCAAACTGGGTATATCAAGTACGACTTATTAGATCTTGAACTTGATTGCATTATCGACAGTACCTCCAAACCTGTTCAAACATATATTTTTTATATATTTTCATCCATCCATCTGTCAGACTCATATAGCTAATCGTACAGCAATGATCGTAGTTGGAAACACACTTGAGAACCATTGGTTATCAATGAATGTGGATCATGTTTGAATGTGAACATGACGAATGTCTACATTAATCTCAATAAACCTGGGTTGTCTTGGTCATGCTGATACAGAATGGAAATACCTTCACGTACGTAAGCCTACTGTGCTGATTCGTAATAGCTCAATTATCTGGCCCTATCCTGTTTCATCGTATCCGTTAACCTGTACCCTACACGGTAGTCTTGACGTAAAGGCGATGTCAGAGTAAGGTCAAATGTTTGACGAATAAGGGTACAATTATCATAGTTGGTATCCCATGGCAATCCCCTGTACGCGTAGTGCCCTCGTGATGGCACTCCCTTAAAACAAATGTCTCGGTCTCTGCTATATTCCCACCAAAACCAGGATGGATGGTTCCAGTACTTATATGGTCCTCACGTGCCTACATAAAGAGACGTCGTGGCTATCACAGCACTTCTACCAACTACGATAATACTAACTGAAAAGTATCCGTTATCAGTAGTCTGAACAACACCACGACTGAGAAACTTGATGTGTTCTGTAAAATGCCCTCAATCCCCACCCAAACCCTCTTTCTTTAGATAACATAAATTATGCTATCGCCTTTGGGGAACTCTGCAGAATTAATTCTAGCTAGCTTCGAATATAGACGAAAATATGCCCTATTAGCACTAATATTATATTTTATACATTGGATTTGCGATGCCTAAGGTATCATAAATTAAATGGTTTTTTTCCCAATAGGAGAATATAATGACCATTAGATTGTGTGGCACCTCTGCCATGTCCTCGTATAATGTTTTACTGAAATGTGCAGAAAATATAGATGTATGGTAGTTGAAACAACAGCAAAGAGTGTGTTGGTATTAGTTCTGTATAATCGTTCTAGGCAGTATTACATTTATTGATGTCGGTGTTTGCCACGTAAATCAAGATGTTCTGTAAATTGTCCCACTGTCTTGAATTTAACCAATGATTATTGATATATAATTGCATGGTCGTGTAAGAGGAATACTAACTCTGCAAGTGTGATCATTGTCTAATAACGATTCGGAACGTCCCTCCTTTGGTTACAAACTTTCCCTGATAAATGCATAGGCTAACTCAATTTAAAATGCATGAATACATGAACCGGGTACTTTATTGTATTAGTCATTGTTATCAGGCGAATGACACATCGATGTGAATTTTAAGTGGACAGAACGTCATGTATAGTACATATATTTCTAAACGCCGAAGGCAAGGAAAGTCTTGCTTGTTGTCTCCATGAAAGTAATGGTGTTGATGATGATGCTGACGGGTGATGCTGCTGCTGCTGCTGCTGGTGATGCCGATGATGACGATGATGACGATGATGATGGTGAGCAGGAGGAGAAATAGGAGAAGAAAGAGGAGGAAAGGTGTTTAGGCTATAATTAATCCATCGTGATGGCCTTCAAGAAAGCTCGAGTAGCCGGTCCATACCTTGTTCAGTATTCTCTGATCCCATTACTCAGTTCACATAAAGGATGTACTTTACTGCTGTAGCATTCACCTTATTTACATTCAACGGACGAATTCGCCATTTCAACAGGTATTCACATGCTTTAATCACAGTTTTCCTTCTATTGGACTAAAAGACGTTTTTAATGTAGCATATGCGATGGGTCAATTCTTTAACTATTGTGTACTTTACTTGATTTATTATACTTTATTCTATTAATGATTTGTGACCAGACTCAAGTGGACTTGAATGTTTTTTGAACACTCTTTTTTCTTGGATATGCATCCAGAGAGGCCATTCATACCAACTCGTTATGGGCAACAGAACACTCATAACCAGAAACCAGCATAATAGCACTTTACTGAATCATCAACGTTGTCCTTCGGTGTACAGATCAACCGCATTTGAAATGACAGATTGACGTAACCTTTGACCCGGCAATGTCAATCACGTGGCGCGAACATCTCGTGGTAATTTGTAAATGTATTTACATGTGTGATGTCCACTGACCAACGGTCAAACCGAAGCCTGAATGGACAAAGGACGAACTCTTGCTGTCTGAGCGTGGTGACAAAACACCCATAAACCTTCGAGTGCTCTGAATCGAGGGATTAATTGGAAATGCGATTGCATGTTATCAGAAAATCGGTTAAAATATTATGATACCCCGAGCCTGCCTTAAGTTGTCCAAACATAACCCGACCCGATTCGTGTGCATTGTGTGTGCACTAGATTACTTCAATAGATTGGGGGATGTCCATACAGTCATTAGAGACGCCATAATATCTGTATAATCAGGCATCTGTTTGCTCATTAAGACTTTATGTCTTGGAATCTGCCATAGAGTTTGTATTGTCAAAATAAAATGGCAGGCGGCAGGTCTTTAACGTTCAACCACAATTTATGCAGCTACAATTATCAATAATCATGTATTTTATTTATATTTACGGTATTCTATCAGAACATATACAGTTCATAACTGTTTTGAGATGAAGCGAAGTGTACTCAACAAAACATTATCGCAGCGAGTTTTTTTAATTCTTTCTGATATACATATTCTACATGATGCTGCTTCTTTTCAACCGCTGATTTCACCAACTACCGACGTGCAGATTACATAGCATCGTATTGATATCGCAGTGGAAATCAAAGCAGCGAAGCTTGTACCTACGACTTCCGGAAAATCTTTATCAACTGCTTAATCCATTCTCTCTGAGCACTCGCAGTTGTCCTTACTCATAAACCGATCAGAAGAAACCTTCGCTGTATTATAGTTAATCGTTGAAACACAAAGTCAGACATTAAACGCCAGTAATCGATGGTGGTCTACACACGGCACGGGGCTTCGTATGGAAATGTAAAGGAACTCCGCGGAGAAGAAGAGTGTGGTTGTCTGCGTATGGTTGGAACTCGCTTCCATCAATGTCATTTCTCGTCGACAGAACCATGCATGAAGTCTCAGCTTCGGTCTCATTTGGCGAAATTACCGTTATCGCTTGTTTCTGAATTGCTCTATTTGTCGACATAATTTGATGAGTTCTCTCCTTCTCGTCGACTTACCAAGAACGATCAGATTAAGTTCAGTAAAAGCGACGCTACGTGAGGGAACTTATCTTAAGGTTAAGAAGGCATTGTCTTCTTCATTTATCTATGCTAAAATGTTTTGGGGGTTCTCAATTTTGAGTAGGCCTACATAATAATAATAATAAGACAATTTCAAATATATTATACTAAGTTGATATTATTGAAGATATATATTTATCGTTGACTTTGTTATATTTCTCTAATCGAGGTTGTCGTTGTTTGTGGAATGTGATCTATTGCTATCAAAGATCACACATAACATTATACTAAAAAAAACCCAGAAATGTCGGGACATTGTTTTACACTCATTGACATTTCCAAAGTATACTTTATCTTGTAAGTAAGACATGCGTCGCCACGATTAGTTTATAGATATTGGCACGAATCATCCTGCATATGTATAGTTAATAACAGTCTCTCCTAATTCATGCTAAGCATGCACACATAACAAAGGTAAATATTAATATTTAAGACGGGCATGTTTTAATTTTCAAAATGGCAGATTGAAATGTTTCCAGTGTCGTTTAATGTTCACGAATGCATATTTACAATGATGGCATGCATGTATCAAAACCTGTCTTGTATGTTTGAAATAGACACGTGTGTATATCAACCACGCCGTTAGATTGACCACGATACAAGGATGCAAACCCGCATACATTTCTCACGCCTTCCTAATGCCCACTCTGCACATTTCACACCATTAAGGATGTCATCTAGCAGTCGCGGCTTTGTGGCCGTATCCCCGGCTCTTCACTGATGAGAGAAATTAGCTTTATAAAAATATTTTTTAAATTTACGATCGTCCGGATGTGATGTATGACCAGCGACCATTGGTCACTCATTGGGGTCTTTACTTTACGACTGGACACTAAACACCCGGTGTCAGGTTGTAAAGGCAGGAGGTTGTTTATTTTCTTGTTCACAGCTTCTAGGATATAATTGTGTGTTTATAGGGTCCAGGTGTCTGGTTTACAACGCTGCCTAAACGTAGGTAGTTACAGGAGCTGCAATATCGGGGCTCGTTGACGTATGAGATGTGTGAAAGAATCTCAGCCAGCACGTTGACCATGTTCTGTCTATTGACACAGTACGCGCGGTGCGCGAGGCAGCAAACGAGGATAACCACTACCGATAGCAATTCCGAACACGTCTGTGGATTTGCACAGTGGGGATGCAGTGTGTTGGAATTCTAATTTGGACAGATACCTTTCCACCTATTTCTTTTACGCTGCAAACGATAACAAACCAACCTTAGGCATAGCCATTCCAAGAATATTAGTTCACCTAAATGGAGGTGTCCTATGAAAGGTTTACCGATGGATTATGTTGGTCTATTTTGAAAAAAGAAATGCCTAGCCAGTATGCAGAATCAATGGTTTTTATCAACATGTAATCGATATGGCATGCACATTGAGTTAAAAACCGGTATATACTGTTTTTAGTGTGCATTAGTTTCTATTGTAAATTAATAGACTGTATTAATGGAAGAGGGCGGGAGGTCGCGCAGTGGAAGCTTGTTATATAGTAGAGCCATGGCATAGTGCTTGAAACTAATCATGCACACATGTTTGCGGAAGTTACCTTTCCGAGACGATCATCTACTGCGTCTTTCCAGTTGTCATTCTTATCATGTAGGACACATATAACGCCATCGCAGCTTAACACATAACACTTCCTCAGTGTTGCATGATTCTTCCTCTACTAACTTTTCAAGATGTGATATATATTACGAAATAATGTGGAATAACGTAGTACCCCAAACTCCGACTTTAGGCAACAAAAAACAATTGCCTGTAGTATCCATTAGACTCATGTATGATAATCAACACAATTTAGTATAAGGTACAGTAGACTTTGGGGCGTATAAATTTAGCAGTAATATTATATATAATATTTCATAAATGAGAATGTCCAAACGTCTACAGATTTCAGGTGTTATTGAAGAACTTACAGACACATTGGAGGACGAATTGCAACAACATTATAGGTTTAATAGAATATATCTGCCCTTAATTAATGTTGCTGAGCATATAACAGCAAAAAATACTCGTATTTCTTAAACTCTATGGAAACCATTTCTGTAGTACAAGGAAGTTGATGCCAAGCATATGTCTTTGCTAAATATTCAATAATCTAGATAGATGAAAGAGAAAAAGCTCAGTTCCAAAAGATCCGAACTGTTTCTCATTTCTATGTGATTAGTAGCGTTTCCTGGCCACATGCGGGTTCGATCTGACACGTTAGTCCGGCTAATCTGACCAGTGGTTGACAGTGTCCAGTCCGTCGATCTATCAGGGAGGTTAATTACAGCCTGTCAGCTATTGGCAGTTCTGGTCACTCGTGGTCAGACTGGACACACCTGGTTTCTACCATACGTCTCTGACAGGAACCTTTGGTCACTTCCGCCACGTGCTCTCATTGATCATCTCGTGAATCACGGTTTCCTGTGGGACGGGGACCAGTCAGTGTTACGCAACGGCTTCCATGTAGCACCATATGTTACCGCAGTACATTCGCTCATTAGTGCATTGTTTGGTACGAATACCTTCCTCATAGATTGCTCTGTAACTCCACGAATAGTCAATGTGTCGGCTCTGTTCACGTGTATAGGCGTTGCAGCATACTTGTTAGCATTCACGGTTATTATGGACAAAATATCTATCGACACTTATTATATTAGTTTATTTGACGATGGAAAATGGGAACTATTATTTCATACTTTTTAATTGAGTATGCAGCAATGTAGGTGGATCGTATTATTTTATAGGACATTTATTAGTCATATTTTTGATTTAACCAATAATGTTTGACTGCTGTGGAATTACTGGTTGACCCTCAGAAGCATGTATACATACGAATATGTACATTCTTCTCTCTCTCTCTCCCTCTCTCTCTCTCTCTCTCTTATATATCTCTGTCTCTCTCTCTCTCTCTCTCTCTCTCTCTCTCTCTCTCTCTCTCTCTCTCTCTCTTATCTCCCCATCGTTTCTTTCTTTTCTCTTGGAGCTGTTTTGATTTTAAGTTGTAATAACTTGTAACCTATCCGTTTCATCTTGAATAAAATGTGTTTAAACTAGCACATACGAACACGCACAGGCACAGAT
>JAUTBQ010185670.1:0-10674 GCA_032361185.1 Lepetodrilus ovalis | reverse complement strand
CTCCTGCCCTAAACTGACAAGTCGTGATGTTAGTGAAAGATTCTAGAAAGCGACTATAAACCCCATTACAAATAAATTACAATGGGAGAAATTCCAGCTGAGCAAAATCAGAGACTGTTTCAAGTTTCTTTTGAGAAATGAAGGCCTGGAGACTTGATATAACATATGGTAGCGTGTTTCTAATGTATAAGGCTCCCGGATTGGGCCGTAGTTATGTTGTACGGTACTTGTAGCTCTGGTTCAATATTGTGTGTTGGACATTAATTACTTGGCTAGTCAGCATTATATACTCAAGATGATTATTGTGGATAATTATTTCATATATTCAAATAGTCGGGCTTTACTAGTCATTACGTTTTTATTATGTAGTTCATTTCTAATGTCGAGGTTGCTCTGCAAAAATGGTTTCAGATTACTTGCAAATTATGCTTTTCAAACAAGTTTCAACCAGGAATGTGTAAAATGTATCTGTAAACACTACTAGGGGCAAGTGATAAATATTTATGTGGTTTGCTCAGATGTATTATGTTATTTCATTCAAACTTTTAATATTGACATGCTGACAAACGGATATATTTTCTTTTCTTTCCTACTGGCAATTTCTGGATACTATCACTGCATACTGTTGTCTATTATAGTGTATTAGTGTGCCAATGGAGAATTTATGCAAAATTGTGATGCAGGATATATTTTTGATTGAGTATGTTTGTTAGTGCTTGTAGTAGATATGCAAACAGCCAGCTGTTCTTTGTTGTTGTGGCTGTGTTAAATGACCGTCCATAATTATTGCAAACAGTGTGATTTTCTTTTCCAAATCACATTTTTGCATAATCCATAATATATGCAGATTTTATATATTTTAATCAATATTTTTTTTTGGGAACAGTGGAGTTTCTCAGACACAAGCCAAAATAAATTACTACATTTTCAGAGAATAATAGTACTGGTAGTCAAATTAGTGTTATATTTTCATAAATATATCCAAATTCAGTTTATTTTTCAACAATGTGCCAACCTTAATGGGGTTAGCTGATCATTAATCAAGCTTTTCTAAAAGTAATTTGTTCTGGCAATACATCAGTCTTGCTGTTATTGTGAAGCCAATAGTGATGTTGTTTACATCAATTTCAAAATATAATTATAAGGGGCAAAAGTACAGTACATGTATTTATCCTTTTAAGCATAGTTTTAATAAAAGAAAAATAATTTATACTTGACAAAATAAGTTACGGGTCAGCAATATTTAGTAGGGAAGTTTTCTATCAAATTTTGGAGCTCATCTACGGGAAGCTGGGGCCATTTTTCTTCCAATATGTCTGCAAGTTCTTGAAGAGTACCTGGAGCAAATAGACGTTTGGAAATTCTTCATTGTTAACATGGTTAAGGCATACAATCACAGATATTTATGATTCTTTTGGACTACTGTATTGGCCCTTAATTAATTTTGTTTAGTATATTTAGTGACCTATGCCTATCAAAAATTCTTTGACAGGATTTAAATAGTTAGCCCCCACCCCACCCTACCCTGTTCTCATTGTTAAAAGATTTTGGGAGGTGAAAAAGCAATGTGTAGGCCAAATGGATATACTTCGATGTTATCAATTTGCCCAAGATGACAATCATTATCTGTGAATGTGTAGTTAAGGACTAAAATGCACGAAAAAGTAGACATCCCTGAATTCTTGCCCATATGGACATGTGCGTTAACTTGGTAAGGTTTTGGTGCTAGTTGGTTTTGAATGTAAAATTATTTGAACTGCACAGTGTGAATAAATGTTGACATTTATTTAATGTTCATGAGATGTTAATTATGTTTGCAGGATTAATTTGCATTGAATGTAGTTTACCTTGGTTAGACATGATCTATACTTCTATGTAACTGTTTGACAGTATTTGCTGAGTTATTCAGGTTATTCATGAGCATATTGCCACATTGAGTCTTAGATTACTTTCTTTAAATGTTCAGCTGCATTTAGTTTAATGGAAATAACAGTATTGCATGAATGGGTGTTCAATATTCAGTAGAAGGTAAATGCATTGGAAAATGACTAAAAACTTAAGGGAAAGTATCAGCCTAGAATTTCTAACACTGAAGCAATTGATATTAAATGCATACAATCACAACTAGATGCGAGACACCAGATTCAGCAGGGCTCTAGACTAACATTTTGAGTTACTTGCCTACAAGGCTAGTCAGTTGCAAGTTGCAAAGGCACCAAATGTGCTATATATTATATGTTACAAAATAGGTTGCCTGCAGTGCAATTTAACTTGCCCCTGTATGTTAGGCATACCGGTATGTTAGTCGAGAGCCCTGTTCTGAGTTTGAGTCTGGCCTGGGGTCCTGGCATCCATGCTTGCAGCAGTTGCTTTTCTGATGTGTTTCACAATATGTGAATGTGGGTGGTAGTGCAATGGTAGAACATGGTAAGTTGGAGCCAGACTTAAATTTTGGATTTGAAAGACCAAACGATAAAACAGAATTTTGGACCCACCTATTGTACACGTGATTATGCACAAGGCTAACATTCTTGAAATAGCTAAAAACAAAAGAGAAAAAACATAGAATAAATAGAGAAATAATGACGTCAGCACAATCTCATGCTCTCCTGACAGCGATAACACAACAGTCTGTTATATCCTGTCACACTATGAGGGTTTTCGTGTTTTCAGCATTATACAGAATTTGACTGGTTCAATGGGTGCAGGGGCAAAACAGCAACATCCAAAACGTATCACAATATTCAATGTAGAAGCTATCAATTAACGATTGTATTTGTCTAAATTACAAACAGTAGACCTTTTTCTTCTTAAAATATAAGTCAAGATACCGTTTCCTACCAATTGATTTGGTACCGTTTTCGCCAATTCAATATTGTTTATTCGTCAATATCGTGAGCCGTTTTTTGCATGTTGCCGTTTCGGATGTTGCCGTTTTGCGTCTGCACCCATCAGCTAATAATAATATTAACCAATCAAAATCCTTATAATGTTGAACATGCAAAACCCCTCGTAGTGTGACAGTGTGTAACACAGACTGTTGTGTTATCGCTGTCAGGAGAGCATGCACAATCTGTGATTGTATGCATTTAAAAGTTCCCATTAGGCTGCTATCAGATATTGAGAAGTTATGCAAAGCTATTGGTGTGATATTTTGGTGTGACATTTGCCATGCAATATCTAGGTGACAGTTTTGCCATTGATGTTGGTGCATTTTAGATTATTTAACCTCCTTTCTGCTGGAGGCAAGCAGACATGCCACAGAGATAAATTGTGATTACTCCAATTAGACTGTTTGCTACATAATGTGTCATTGAATAACAAACAAAGAAGTTGAAGAAGAACCACTGTAGATAACATCGTAATTTATCATTACGAATATCACCTCTGTATTAATGCAATTTTCATTACGTTAATGGAATATTTAGTTGGATGCATTACCTGTAACATTTTTGCAATGTATCATTGTTTCTTGAAAATCTGCTGATATTTTAGTTTTTGTTTATGTTTGACATGGACTATGTTGTAAATCTAATTAAAATTAAATACGAAAGTTTGTGCTCAACATCGATCTAAGATAACTGCTATATATACAGACTGTCAGAGCGACCTTTGACATTAACCAATCACAGTCTCACTTACAATGTCTAGACTGGTATGTAGCTCGGTTGAACATTTTTCAGTGTAGGGAGCTTTTACATTCAGAACTTGCTGGTAGACCCTTCTCGAGTGTGATTAATATTTGATACGTATTACGGAAATAACCGAGCATTGCCGAAACTGCAAACAGATAATTCACTGTTTGGCGATAACTTACATCTACAGTCTTACAGAAGACTGCCTATGATTGGCTAAAACTATGTGGGTTGTTTGTAAGAGATTGGTCGAGGAATGTGGGTCAAGATGAGGTCAAAGGTCGCTTCAACAGTTTATATATAACGGTTATCTTAGATCGATGATGAACGTACATCCATATATATTGGGAGTGAAACTTTCATATCTAATGTTATTTAGATTGACTATTATATTTCTTCAGGTAACTGTAGCAACCATGTTGACTATCTGTACCTCATCCTTACTGAAGTTTTATCTATTATTTTTGTGTCAATTCATAATTCAAAGTTTGTTCACGATTGCTCTGTGCTCTACCAACAGTGCTTACACTTCAAAGGATTTCCATTTATACACATAAAGGGCATTTCTGGTTTTGTGTTGGTGACCATCTGATGATAAAATTTGAAGTCTACAGTTATCCGTTCTTAGTCCCAATATAATAGTCAACGTGTGAGTGAAATATCCCCGCTGCAATGAAAAGCACTAAATCAATGAAATCTCGAGTCACATGAGCTGTCGACGAATCACTATGCTAGTATTCATTTTAGCTGTCAAGTCAAGTCGACAAGTGTCATCGTGACTGTTTCTTGTCTCGGAACAGCGAGAGTTGCAGTAGAACACTATTATCAGAGAGCAGATGCTACTTTTATTACTTTTAACTGCTGATCGTCTATAATGAATTTTATGGCCTATTATTTTTAATAAGTTGATTCATGATCTACCGACCAGAAAGTCTGGAAAATCCAAAGAATTTATTTTGGGAATTTTCAAGGATCTTCTTTTTTCATAACGGTGTACTATTTCAGATAAATTCTTTTTGTTTTACCTCATTTAAACAATTTATTTCACTATGCCAAATATTAATTTAACGCTATATGTATTGATGAATGCGTTTCATACACAAGTCATTTATAGGTATCCACTCTTGAACTAACTATACTTGTGCGAAAACACCAGCATAACATGATTTGGGCTTTAGAATTTGTTTTCCCTGCTGACTTCAGATTAAACTAAATTAAAATAAAAAGGCCTAAACATGAAAGAGACATCATATTGCTCCATTACTAGAAGTGGAGATCTGGCTAGAGGTTACAGTAAACACACAATTACACGTGTGCCGTCAGTGAACAGTGAACACTGTTAGTAGAGCATGCAGTTGTCCGTGAGAGTTTTAACACTTGTCAGTATAACTGGATTGGTGTCTAAAATTATAGAAAATTAGAATTTTGAATAGGACTATTACAATAAATTGGTACATTGAAAACAGATTTCTTGTTGACGTCACATCAGAGATGCAAAAGCATGAAAGGATCGTACCAGTAGTATTAGTGAATGTTTGAGTTATTTCCTGCTGAAATAATACTACCTAGACTACAGTTCCACCCTTTCATAAGAAAATCAAGTACAGTGGACCCCCGTTTAGCCGGACATTGGATGTCCGGTTCCCATATCTGGTTCCCTCACTATCCACACAGTTTTTACTGGGAGACATATATCAGTCTTCCTATGTAAAATGACTTGGACATCCGGAAATTGAGTTATTCGGGAACCGAGGTCAACTAGTTACAAATTACAGTCAAAAACAATTTCAAATTGAAGAAAGCTGTAATATGCTGCAAGAGATAATGCTGGATGAGACAGAATTAATCTTATTTCTTCAAAGCTGGTGTTGGGAAAACCATGACACTAGTTGAATCTTGTCATCACTATATTTCAAGACATTGAGGTGTTTCAATGATGAGGCAATATTGTAAATGAGGTGAATTAAGATATCTGTAGCGCTAATATGTATAAACATGTTTATTCAGTGAGTGCAGTCGGAACACCATTGTGTAATTTCCTCTTCGTTCCAATATCCACTTGGATTTGGATAGAAGATTTCCATGATTAGTTGTAGGGGCTTGATATGGATCTATCAATCAAATTACTGCTATTTTAAATATAAGTAATGTTATTCTATGTCATTTGCGATTTCATTCAAATTGTCTTTGGTAATTCTCGGTAAAATAATTTGATATATGACACTACTTTTCATTAGTTAACAACATATTTTGTAACCTTCTCTTGTCATAGGTTTTTGGAAAAATAAAATAAGTTCCGAAGTTAGTGAGTGGTCTCCAATGTTTAAGAGATCTAGGTCCTAGCGATTATTGGAGCAAGGGGGAAATAACTCTAGGTGTTCCTATTTTCATCTGAGTGTGAGCTGTCTTAGTTAGGGCTACCTTAACAAAATGGTTATCTTTTTCCTTCGCCAAGTATGCAATGGTCTGAATATTAATATAAAATGGAATATGTTAGACAGGTATGTGCAAAGATCTTAATAATCATTTTCTAGTGTTAATGTAATACTGTTAATGGAATTGTTAAGATATATCTCATTTTCTATTTCTAGGTGTGATCACAGATGTCCTGCTGTCAGTTCTAGATGTGACCTGATGTCCTGATGCTGATTCTATGTCTGACCTGATGTCCTGATGCTGGTTCTATGTGGACCTGACCTGATGTCCTGATGTCAATTCTAGGTGTGACACGATGTCCTGATCAAGTTGCCGATTTATCAAATCTTGCAGCAATGAAGACTATCACCAAACAATGTTTTGATCCCGAGCTTCACATTTATTGTGACCAACAGATGCTTTGATCAAGAAATTCATGTTGATTGTGACCAACCGATGTTTTGATCCACACATTCACATTGATTGTGACCAACCAACCAACCAATGTTTTGATCCCGAAATTCATTGTAATTGTGACCAAATGATGTTTTGATACCAAAATTCACATTGTCTTGTGGCCAGACAATATTTGGATAATGAATTTCTTGTTTATTTATGTCCATCGGTGTGTTTCAATCCTGAAAACCACATTCATTTGTGGTTCACCCGTTTCTTGATCCTGAAGTCTTGATGATCATGGCCGCTGGATATTTTCTAGTGTCAGTGATATCCTCTGAAATACACTACCGGTTATTGTATTATAATAATTGTCATTGCCATTTATTCTACAACGTGTGAAGAGTTGACTTGATCCTCTAAAGCAAAGTCTGTCCATGAATGGTACTGAAAACTATAATTTCTTGTCCATGAATGGTACTGAAAACTATAATTTCTTGTACATTTATTCGAGAAAATCTCCATGAAATCTAATCTTTATATACTTCCAAGGGGAGGTAATTTACCAATCAACTCATGACTACCATTGTTACAGCTTTAATATTCTTTTATTTGATTGAATCATTGTGATTTAACACAATAAATCAATATTTGGTTAAAATAATGAAACACATTGTACATAGCAAAAGCTATAAATTTCCTTGATTTAAATGAAAATTTACTACGATTTATTTTGGCTGAATGAGTGTACATACTTTTGAAGAGAAGACTGTCTTATTAACATTCTGATGCATTCAGAGTTGCTGACATCTGAAAGGGGTTAATTCTGATAGATTTGGAGTTGTTGACATACAAAAGGGTTAAACTATCGGATATTTTGCCCAAAGATCAAACTGAACTATGCTTTTGACCAGCCATGAAATATCCAATTATATTTGGGATATTTATCTTTTTCTTTGGTTTTGTATATCACTTTTGTTAACCTTTTCCCATCTATATTGCCTGGATGATATCATAATCCATCGGATTTTATTTGGTTTGCTGCATTACACTGATTTGTGTGTAGCATCTCTCCAGTGCTCCAGACTAACATTTTGAATTACTTGCCTGCAAGGCTAGTCGGGGCAAGTTGCAAAGGCACCAAAATAGGTGCCCACAGTACAATTTAACTTGCCTCTGTAAGTCAGGAATATGTTAGTCTTGAACCATGTCTCTCGGTGTGCATGAATAATCATCTTTAGTTTTAAAGGTCAAGTTATTAAGGTCAGAGGTCACGTTATGGCAGTTCCAAAAATAGAAGAATTCGAGATATTGTGATGGTACTGATGGGATGCTTATGCTAATTATCGACAATATTTATGGATTGAGATAAGTAGGTCAAAGATCATCAAGGTAGAGTAAGACCAAAGATATGTAGACTGGAAGTAATCATGTTGACTTGAATATCTTCATACTCTAGACACATGATTTTAAATATTAAAATGATATATTTTTTGTAATATGAAAATGGGTCGTTCCATCTTACTTCAAGGTAGCTGACATGCTATTTTCAACACGTTTATTTGGTGACAGATTTCCTGGGAAATATTTCATCTTTGAATCTCAAGCTAGAGGAAACTACCAACACCTTAACCCTTTCCCTGCTGGATTAGGCACAGACAATGCTCTTTAGGGCATCTCCAGTCGCCTGCAGCAGGGAGAAGGTTAAGCCTACATCACACTACATGACACAACCAAAGTTGCGTAATGTGAACCTTGGTCTTTGGTGACTGATTTTTCATCGTCCCAACGCTGTTTGGGATGACTAAACATGTTCACATTACACGACGCAACTGGACCATCCAGTCCAGTTGGGTCGCGTCGTCTAGTGTGATATATAGATCCTCAGTAATTCATGGATAATATGGATGTCTTGTCTTGTCTGGATAATATACTACTCAACAAAATTAATTAAGGACCAGTAACCTTTGTGGACATATTGATTTAACTTTCTATTATTTTAACAGCCAGGAATATTTACAAACATCTACAGGCTTCAGGTACTCTTCAAGAACTTGTAGGCAAATTGGAAGAAGAATGTCGCGAGTTGTCAAGCCAAGTTCCGAAATCTGGTATAAATTCCCATGAAATTTTTGCTGGTCCTATATTTCTATTATCACAGACATTTCTGATTTTACTCACCAGCGACTGAAAAATCAAATCTAGTTAGGAAAATACATACCTTTTCCAAACCATTGCATTTATATGTTTAATACGGCAAGGTCATCTTTGCATAGGTCAAAGGTTACTAAGAGGATTATTGCACGCTAGTATTCTGATGCAGCTATCTTTGCAATTCTTTTAAGATCATTGCCTATGGGTGATATATTCCCTCTGCAACGTATAGCAATAATTTAATCAATCAATTCTTTTAAGATTGTTTTTTTTTACTAATCTAGACATACCGGTATGGTGGGTTTTATTCATTAATGATTTATACCTATAACATCTGACAATGTGAACACCATTCCGACATGGATGTCAGTTTTATTTGCAAATTCCCTTGGTGTCCCTGTAGTTCACAATAAAAAGGCAGTTAAAAAGCGGGCCAGTTTACGTTTAAAAGAAAACTCTGCATTGACAATACAGGTGGATTATTGTGTTAGAATTTAATTTATATCTTCTGCTAATTCGCAAAATGTAGAAGAAAGAGAAGTACAGTAATACAAATGTAATATTGCATGCAAAGGTGATCTTGCCAGTTTACTCAACTTTGCTGGAGTTGACCAGTGGTGTACTGTGGTTGAACAGTGATTCTGGTCAATGCCAGCTGACAGGGCTCATTAATAAAGGTGTATTTCCCCTCTGATACTTTCAGGAATATTGTGATTTTATTTTCGTGTATATTTGGTGGAGATGCTATTTGATACTTGTCTCTCTCATATGGGATCAAAAAATATTCTGATTTGCTGTACATTGATTCATTAACTTAGCCTTTAGCAACTTTGTCATGTGATGATTGAACTGCTTGAAAGAAGACAAGCAGGATTATCCAGTATGAAATGGTGTAACTCTTAACCATCTCCCTGCTGCAGGCAACCAGAGAAGAGCTGTGTTTGCATAACCCAGCAGGGAGAGGGTTGCGCTAACCTGTAACCACATCCTGGAAACCCAATGTGTTCACCCTAGTTAACATCCTGGGTATAGTTTCTCGAAGCTCTCGTATCCAATCTGAGACCACAGCACTCACATAAATACGTTATCACCATGTATACAAGATTGCTACGAGAGTGCTTATGCTCTCCTGGTAGATACGAGAGCTCTGAGAAACTACCTCCTGTTGGTCGAATGCTAAGTAGGCATAATGCCCTGTGTTTCGAGGATGAGGTAGGTAACCGTAACTTCAACCCTAGGGTAGTGTTCAGGGTATCGTTTCTCGAACCTCTACTACGAGACCATATGCACTCATAGCGATCTCTAATACATTGCGCATGTGCACTTACAAGAGTGCTATGGTCTCTTAGTGGATAAGTGAGCTTTGAGAAATGATACCCATTTGATCGTTAAGTTCAAGGTTTAACATTAAGAGTTGGTCTATTTCATACAGGATGCGTCTGGATATTTCTGCGAGAAAGCCTGTTTTTGTCTTTTACATAGTAGTATAGAGTTTCTTCGATGTGTACCCTGATATCTTGATGTAAAATCATATTTCATGACATTACCTTGTTTAGTCATAAACCAGTTGTAATAAATATTTAATCATGCTTCAGAAGAGTTGTTTTTTTTGTATTCGCCTTTTTGACAACACATGTAATACAACTAGGCTGTGTTCAGGCTGCACTAAATATTTCTCTACGATTTTGTAGGAAAATAGCAGGAAATTGGTTTCCGCATGCATGCAGGCAATTCCCACTAGTTTTACTACTATTTCCTACAAAACACTACAGGCTCAAAGGCCGAAGTAAAAGGTAGTACTACTATGTGTTGGCTGAATGGCTACTGTAGCGTTATGTAGTACAGTGTTGGTTGTTGAGAAATTTAGTGCAGCCTGAACGCAGCCCTACTGAGGGCATCTGTGAAGACCTGGCATAGTACTGCACACAATTTGGGACCATCTACTGTACATCCAATGATTAAGTCATTCATAGGTTCATTTGTATGGGCTTAAATAGTGTTAAAGGCATACTATCACGGTTGATTGGCCTAGATAATGGCCAAACAAATTTCTGTCTGAGACTATTTACGTTTG
>JAUTBQ010185659.1:0-10674 GCA_032361185.1 Lepetodrilus ovalis | reverse complement strand
GGGGGGAACACACCCCTCACCTCTTACACCCCTAACTCCCCCTATACCTACTCCTCTACTCCGACATGTTAGTGTTACCACTTAAATCAATTTTGCGACTCCCTTACTATGTGTGTGTGTGAATTTTTCAACTGTTGATGCACAGGATTCTCCACAACTTTGATATTTAGTTAGCGCAGAGTTCCATATTTGATTTCGAGGCTGTTTGGTCATCGGGATTGGATTGGTTTGGTGGGTTTTTTAAGCAGGTGGTTGGAGAGGGTAATCCATTTTAATGAATATGTCCAGGTGACTCTTGTCAGGTCCTACACGTGACTCTTGTCAGGTCCTACACGTGACTCTTGTCAGGTCCTACATGTGACTCTTGTCAGGTCCTACACGTGACTCTTGTCAGGTCCTACACGTGACTCTTGTCAGGTCCTACACGTGACTATTGTCAGGTCCTACATCTCTGAAGTTGTGTGCATGGGGGATGGTTCAGCTAATTGTAGATATTTTCATAGTGGGATACTATAAAGTAGAATTATTTATTTCTATAATCTATTCAGATAATCTATTCTTTTATATTTTCTCTATTTCTTGTTTTTCGGAGAGAGAAATTTATGAAAATATTAATTGAAATATTTGTATTACTTGGTAGGCATGATCAAGTTTATAAATCTTTAACCTTCTATATGTTGTAGGTATCAATAGACGCCATTCAAAACCATGATTTTCTAAGTAATTTCAATTGCCCATCAAACCGTATACATTAATATCATGATAATTTTGGCAAAAATTACTTTTAATTTTCCAAAAGAAAGGGTTGTGGGGAAATGGGTGTGGGTGGGGGTGGTGAAATCTCTTAAGAATAAAGTCTGTCTTGGTGATGCTGATAGTGTCTCATCAGAAATTAACATGTCTAGTCGAAAATGAACGTGCCTAGATGGAAATGAAGGCATCTGGACAAAAATTAATGCATCTAGATGGAAATTATCTAGTTGGAAATTAATGTTCCTAGTCAGAAACGAATTCATGACAGTAGATGGAATTGAACATGTCCAGATGGAAATTAACTTGTCTATACAGAAATGAACACATGTCGACAGAAATGAACATGTCTAGTCGGAGTTGAATGCAAGGACTAATGAAGCCACCACACACACTGTTTCTGCTGAAGATGAAACATCTTTATAGGAATAAACCGGAGTGACCCAACCTGCATAAGCATGTTACAAATTTGATACACTTGCTATTGACATGCGGCATTCCACGGCTGATTGAATTCTCCTCACAATTCCGCGTCAGTGTCTCTCAGGGCCTGCCAAACACCATTCCCATGCTAGCCGAACATCAAAGCTCTCTCTGTCAATCTTTCTCTGATAGACTGTGCATCTTTAACGTTATCTGTTTGCATTTATTGTTCCATGCTTCGTTCCAACCCTCAATGCTACAGGATAATCGACAGACCACACAGGCTACAAGCACTATTTCGAATACGGAAAATGTGCAATGTTTTATGACATTATCCTGGGTGACTTCACCTAGTCTATGGCATGCTAGATATCTGGTTATCTCTCTGGGTGGAAGCTCATTACCCAAGGAGCGGAATTAGTTGGTGCTGATTGCATAATGTGTATGTCTGAAGACTGTGATTTGGAATTAGATTTGTGATACTTGACAAAAAGTTATGGCAATGTTGTCGATTTTGTTGGACGCCATGCTGTGATGATAAGCAACTGGCACCTCACCCCCACTCCATTCACCCTAACCCACCACCCATTTTGAAATCTTTATCCCCAATTTGGACATCAATGCCCCTTCCTATTGTATACTCCTCAAAAGAATTAAGGGCTAACAGATATTTTTGGAGAAGCTTTCTACCCAATTTTGGAATAACCAAAATGTTGAGACTAAATGTATGAGAATTATTTTGTTGTTACCGTATATCGTGGGGTATAGGCCCATACTGGGGTATAAGCCCACCCCCCTTTTGGAGTAGATGGGGCAAGTGGGCCCATTCTGGGGTAATATAATATGAAGAATCTTGAAAGCGACTCTAAAAATTAAAGTGGAGCTAAATATATTGCCAAGAAGATTAGTACATCAACATGATTTATTTTGTTGAGTATATTTTTGCTCTGAAGATAGTGAGATTATTTATTTAACTTTTATTCATGTATTATTTATTAATTCAGATCCCTGACATTGGAGCTGAGTTGACAGAAGGATGCAGTGGGTTCGCCACCAAATATATGCACTGGGAGGAAGACCTCATCGTAGGCGGAATCAAGAAGAACAAAACTGGGCACATTATCAGGTGCGTCTGCTCTTCTTAACCTTCATGTAGACAGGAATTAGTCTTGATAGGCATAGTAGTAAAAAGTTGAATCCGGTTTTCATCTGAAAATTGATTGGATCTTTTTGTGGTTTGGGCATAGATGGTGGGTGGGGTATAAATCACAAATAGGTTTAGAAAATTTATGTTGATTCCACAATAGATAGGTAATATGGGTCAGTATTATTCTAGATGGTAAATACAAATTTTGTCTTCAAGAAAACTATATTTGTTAATTTTTATTATTTAATGACACTGTCAATTAATTCCACCAATTTCCCCAAATTTCAGGGTGGAGTCATTTCAGACAGTGCTACAGTTGATGGGAGAACGCGAGCAGTTTGAGTACTTCGACCAGACTCTGAGAGTGGCCAGCGTTGATTGGTCGCAGGCTCACGCCAAGAGAGCCCTGGAAGCATGGCAACGGAACTTCTCAAACGTAAGTCCAGTTTAACAGCAGCCAAAAAACCCCAACATTTTCGATATGAATTAAACAGATATGTCTGTGAATACAAAGTTATTTTTTATTAGAGAACAATGATTATTTGCTGTTTTCTTTTTGTAAATATATTCTTATTTTTTTAATAATTTTTTATTTAATGAAAAAAATATATAGTTGCTAATTCGTGTTTCAGATCGTGAACAAGTACGCCAACGAGAGTATGCGAGATCATGTCTACGCGTTCTCATACACGTCCCTGTTGGACATCATGAGAGACTTTTCAAGTATCAGCGCTGTACGCGTCGTGTTAGGATATGTCCTCATGGTGAGTGTCCTCATTTTACTTTCTATTACGATACTTAGAGGAGAACAGTTACAGAGTGCAAGAGGCTGCTTATGGGGGCTTATACTTATAAGAAAACATTTACAGAGTGCAAGAGGTTGCTTATGGGAGCTTATACTTAGAGGAGAAAAGTTACAGAGTGCAAGAGACTGCTTATGGGGGCTTCCACTTAGAAGAGAACAGTTACAGAGTGCAAGAGGCTGCTTATGGGGGCTTCCACTTAGAAGAGAACAGTTACAGAGTGCAAGAGGCTGCTTATGGGGGCTTATACTTAGAAGAGAACAGTTACAGAGTGCAAGAGACTGCTTATGGGGGGCTTGTTGCTTTCTATTAAGATACTTAGAGGAAAACAGTTACAGGGTGCAATACACTGCTTATTGGGGGTTGGGGTGGTTGTTGCTTTCTATTATGATACTTAGCAGAGAGTAGTTAGTTATAAGGAAGGTAGATATGCATTACCTTGCCCCATGTTTTCATCAATTGCAACTCAGTCATGAGATTGTTGTTCCTTTCTATTAAGATACTTAGAGGTTAACAGTTACAAGGAAAGTTGAGGTGCAATATATCACCCATATTTGGGATGCATTGGATCCAGTCACGTATTCTGTCATAATTTGATGGTTACTTGTTCTTTTACAACATTAAGGCATACTTTCTTTTCAGTTTGTGTATGCATGTGTGTCGATGTTGAAGTGGAATGATGTGGTCAACTCACAGAGTGGTATCGGCATGGCGGGTGTCATACTGGTTGCTGTGTCGGTCGCGGCTGGCCTTGGGGTGTGCTCCGTCATCGGGATCAAATTCAATGCATCCACCACACAGGTAAGCACATTGCTAGAGCCTACAACCGCAATTAACTAATCAACCTTCACAACAATAATTCCAATCGAAATATTACCAAAAAAATATTTTTGGATTTTTATTTATTTCCTTGTATCAAAATACATTGAAAATAGAATGTTTTTTTCTTTTAAATAAATAACAAGTTATGTAATTATAGAAATTTTGTTTTCTTTCAGATAATACCGTTTCTTGCTCTGGGGTTAGGCGTGGATGATATGTTTCTGATTGCACACACGCACGGGGAGATATCACGGAGTAATATTCCGTTTTCGGTAAGTCTCGTCTTATACATCACGCATAGTTTACAGCATATATTATCCATAACCATATAATCATGACTAACATTTTGTAGAATCTATATTACTACTTATAGAATCTGTGTGTAAATAACAATGTCTGTTTTCTGTGTGTTTTAATCTATACATGTATATCCACTAACGTGATAATATTTACAATAGAACATAAGGTCAAAACAATTTGATTACTTGTTTTTGGGATCCAACCGATTTTATTTTGATAAATTCAAAAAAAAAGCCAACCTACTTTTATATGAATAGGTTGGAAAACTATTTTATTGGTAATTTTATACCAAGAAAATAGTTTTTCAACCTATTTTCTCATGCATATTAAAGGCATGCCATTCAATAAATAATTAAATTGCTATGGCCTAAATGTTTAACGCCAAATGTTAAGCTTTGAATTATGTTTGGATGCTTATCATAGCCATTGCATTGTATACATATTGTTTTGATGCAAATGTATATTAACAAAAAGTAACCTTTCATATTGAAAACGTCTTTGACAAGTCGTGCACTTGCAAGCATTATAGTAAAATTGGCACTTCCTCCGAAATATGAAAATATCCTGCATTGCATTTCCGGATTTAATTGCGTTCCACGTGCTGTTTAGTGATGGAGCAGGGGTGGGGGAAAGTCGCTACAGGAGGTTGGTGGTTGAAGGAGGGAGTGGGAGGAAGGGGGACTTCCTAAATGGAAGGGGCCAAGGATTCAGTGAGAGAAATCGTACACCCTGATATACACAATGCCATTGCAGACTAAATCTGTCTCCTAGGGCGGATTCTCGAGCTATTGTTCTAGATATCTCTGATCTCAGATAGCCAGAAAACACTGTCCTATTGTTCTGTCTCCAAGGTGGCATAACAGCTTTAAGGTGGCTTCCATTGGAGCTTTAAGGTGGCATTGCAGCTAGGTAGCATTGTGGCTGTAAATGGGTATCGGCCATTGCAGCTGAAAGGTGGCATCCATTGTTTTCTTTAAGGTGACATTGAAGTTTTAAGGTGACATAGCAACTTTAAGGTGGCATGCAGTTTTGAAGGAACAGATCCAAAAGTGTACTTTGCTGATGTGTTTTAGGGCTAAAATGTGTGACATTGAAGTTTTAAGGTGACATTGCAACTTTATAAGGTGGCATGCAGTTTTGAAGGAACAGATCTAAAAGTGTAATTTGATTATGTGTTTTAGGGCCAAAATGGTAGTTTTGGAAGATAGGCTTTAGATTCCAATGGTTGTGCGGCATAAATAGTAACACACATAAACACGTAATCCCCCACCCACACCCCCACCCCAACCCTCAGGGTATCACATGCCAATGAAGGAAAAAAAGGTGGGCTGTCACTGTAATCTCACATCAAACCTTTAAAATGAAAGAAAAAGTTATAACAGAACTGAAACTCAGACTTATCTTCATTAACTGTCTTCTTGCTAGTGTCAACTAAAGATGCCATCTAGAGGTTTGATTAGGAACACTCCACCAGGGAGAGGGTTAAATAAATGCCTGATACCTGAACGAGCACGTAGGATATTGGAGGAAACTAGACATGCCCTGATTACTGTAATCGAGCAAGGAAGAGATTAATCCTGTCTTCTGCCATTGGAATAGTTAGCACGTAGATTTTTATCAACATTTCCAAAAACTGTCGAACCTAAATCTTCGAAGAAGTTCCATATCTATCTTGCGTTACACACAGACACTAAAGTGTAACAATATCATAGTGTAAAACCATTCACAGTATTCTTTCAAGCTTGGAGAATAAAAACCCCATAATCTTCCTCTTTTTTTACCCTTCCTGTTCTGACTTGATGTATTTGTATACACTAGAAGAATAGTTACAGAGAAGGAAAATTCCTCCAGATTAGGTTAGGGGTGGTCTGGGACATGGTTATCTCCCTTGTGCCAGCGGAGTACATTACACAATTTACTTATCGTAAAGCTCGCTCCTGGAGGTCCCGAGATAAAACAATTAACACAAATCCTCTTGTTTCTAGAATGTCAAATACCACTTTTGGAAAGAGTGTATCTTTACTAAATCGAATGTCTCTTGTAATCACGTGTGAATGTCTGAGCAGATTCTTGGTTTAAGAACCGCAGGTGTATATGTCTATTGGTAATGTTCCATCACTTAATGTGGCCGGCTAAATTGATCTTGACATTGATTATGGATAATTATAGTTGAGTTAGTTGCCCCCTCCTCCCTCCACTTTTGAACACTACAATAACACCGAAAAAGATAAATCTATCATTCTGAGCCAAAAACAAACTAAAAAAAGTAACAAAAACAAACAAATAAAAATATGACGTATGAGTCATAGTTATCATTATCATCGTTAGACATATGATGCATCAGAAACATGATGTATTAGACATGTGATGCATTAGATGCAAGACACATTAGACATAATGCATTAGATACATGACAAATTTGATATTAAGTATTAGACCATGCATTAAATGTGTGATAAATTGGGCCAAATGATACTTGTCACATTCTTGTCACATTAGACTCAATTGCATTAATCTATTAGACACATGATGTGCTATTAGACAAATGATGCATTAAACACTTGATGCATTAGACAAGATGTATTAGACTAGTGATGCATTAGACACCTGATGTGCTATTACAGACAAATGATGCATTAAACACTTGACACATTAGACTAGTGATGCATTAGACTAATGATGCATTAGACTAGTGATGCATTAGACACATGATGTGCTATTAGACAAATGATGCATTAAACACTTGACACATTAGACTAGTGATGCATTAGACTAGTGATGCATTAGACAAATGATGTGCTATTAGACAAATGATGCATTAAACACTTGACACATTAGACTAGTGATGCATTAGACACATGATGCATTAGACACATGATGCTTTAGAAACATGATGCAAAGATGCCGAGTTGCACTGCTCATCCGGCCTTCCCCAGGAGCAGCTGTAGAAGTCTGGTATCCTGTTTACACTTGCCACTTGCCACTTGCCATTCTAATCATTTGCGAAATTGAACCTCTTATCCTGCCGTTTGAGTGCTTTTGTGGCAGCAGTACTATTGGCAGTCTAATGTCCTTCACCAACACTCTCATGAGAACACCTGACAAAACACAGTCTTCTGATCTCCTAGACACTGTCCAAGAAATGACAAAAGCGATTACATCTTGGTCAGGGTTATGATAAAACTGTGTACGTTTCGGCTAGGGTTACGGCAGAACTGTGTACTTTTAGAACAGAGATTTTTTAAGAACCCTGTAACGATTGAAAGAAATGTCAAACACTTTGGTTTCTGTGTCCCCAGTGTTTGTTCTGTTTCTACACGATTTTAACCTTGACCCCACTCTTCTGTGCCAGGAATCTGTGGTTGCATAATCTGTTGTTACTTTCACTTTAGATGTAGCGACATTTTTTAAAATTATTTGGCAGAGGTTTCTCCCCTGTAATAGAGATTGACATTTGATAGAAAGACACACGGTCAAAATTGAGGTGGTTGTAACACTCGAAGTAAGAAAGATATTTGGTTAGATGTTATGTTACTCTTGGGGAGTAATTGCAAGTATTTTCTCTAATAATATTGGTTTGGATTTAACCCTCTCCCTGCTGGATTGGTTACAGACAGCTCCTTAGGGCATCTCTGGTTGCCTTCAGCATGGAGAGGGTTAAGGTAGTCTGCGGGTGGGAGATGGTGGAGGGTGGGGGGCAGGATGATATTTCCATTTAAAGAATTAAATTCTGTTTTAACATCTAGCTGTTTACTCGTGACATGTGTGTGTTGACTTTTGACGCTGTTTGTGTTTAGTTTGACATGGAAAGAAAGTAAGTCTATCAATTGCATTCTTTTACAATCAGTCAAGTTTTTTAAATTCTATTTTCTTTTATAAATTGAAATTAGCTATTGAAATAGTTGCCATTCCATATGTGTTTTGCTCTTTCTTTTAAAGTTGGTGTACACAAAATGTCAAAGTTCATAATTCTACCAAGTCTTTCATTTCTTGATCCATTTATCTTTTAAGTCTTTTCCCATGTTTCTTAGTTCATACTGTTTGCATGCCTGCATGTTAAAGTTTTCAGCAATTCACATCTCCAGATTTTCTTTCAGACAGGTTTTATAACCTTTCGATTATGTACATTTCTTATTACAATCGCACGATTCTCAATGTTTTCAGATGTTTTTCATTCTACTTTATGTCTTTCCTATTTTGTATAAATGCTATGTTTGAAAATTAAGTATTTTATGAATTACTTGATATTGCGGAGATATTCGTACAGAAAATCTCTTTCTTAAAAGTTTAAACACTGGTAAATGTAAATGTTTATTGCTCTATTTAATATGAACACAACTATGCTAATAATACATATTTATCAAATTTCTAGTACCGGTATTAAAGGTTGTTTAGTGATTCAACAGAATAGATGATCTCAGTGTTAATTATCACTGTCTGATGTTATTATTATCATATTTCAATCATAATAAGTTCATGAATAAATGCATATGTAGTCTATGCACATGTTGTGTATTAATAACATATTTTTATGCATGATTTTATTTTAATATCTTATAAATCATTACATTGTTAAAAACAATTACTTTCTCATCCATGATCACATTTACATGTAAATTAAAAAACAAAAAACAGAAATGAGTTAAAATTATACTTTTTTTAGCACTAGTCTTGATAATGATAATATACTAATATAGTAAAATCCTATGAAATCATGATTTTCAATTACCACTAGTGGCATTAATCAATACCTTAAATCATTGGACATTTTCGCTTGAGCTCGGTGAGTGAGTGAATATGGAATTCAACGTCGCTGCGGGAATCTTGCTTGAGCTCAGAGACCAGTACCAATTTTAACCAGTGTGGTTTGTAAAAATAAACCTAAACTATTTCATCCTTATGCTCACAAGAAATTGTTGGGAGTAAAATGTAACTAAAATAAATTAAATTATATTCGAATTTATTTTAATTTAATTTAATTTAAATTCAAGTTAAATTAATATTTTGGGTGTTGGTTTTGCAGGATCAGACTGGGGAATGTTTGAAGCGGACGGGAGTCACGGTTCTTCTCACGTCCATCAGCAACATGCTGGCCTTCTTCACAGCGGCCATTATACCCATACCTGCCCTCAGAGCGTTCTCGTTACAGGTGTGTAAAAACTCAGAATAGTTAACCTTCTGCCTGCCGCAGGCAACCATAGGTGCCATATAGAGTCACTATGTACACTATGATACATTATCTGGCAGGAAACCAAAGATTGGTGCGATTAGAACGTTATTACAGAATGACGTATGCATGAGTATATGGAAACAGTGAACACAATGCGTTATCATTATTTGCAACATTACCTGTTCTACTTCTTTAGCGTTTTTTAATCCTGATGTAATTTGATATTTTTGATAGGAAAGCGAACAAGGGTCTTGAATCAATATTTTTTTGTCGGTGAACGAGTTTAATTTGCTTCTTTGGTGTACAGAACGTGATTTGTTGTGTATTCAAAGACATGTTCCCAGCATAACGAGAAATAACAACAGGCGGCTATCAAATGGCCCTCAATTTGACCCCCAGACCCATCAATTAGCCCCACCCCACTCTCCTAACCTACAGGCAGGGAGAAACCTCACAGGAGCTCCTAGCAGAGTTTGCCACCCACCCTGTGAGGAGCTTGAAAGGGGTCCCATGTCATTTTATCCCCCGTCTTGTATTTCCGCATGTAGGTTTCTAATTGATTCTATGTCCAGTTAATCTCAAAGCAAATTTCACGGGTCAAATTTTCCCATGCCTTGTCAAATCCGCAGCTTTGTGAATCCATAGATAATTTTGTGATGTCAGATGGCTTGAAATGTTATATTTTGATTTACCAGGCTGCGATTCTGGTGGTGTTCAACATGGGGTCCGTTTTGCTCATCTTCCCAGCGATAATCAGTTTAGATCTGGTGCGCAGAGAGGACAAGCGAGTTGATGTTCTGTGCTGCTTTCAAAGGTACAGAGAAACAAACCTTTAAAAAATTAATAATAATAATGTAATTTATTCAATCATGTTCATAAAACCTTATTTTACATCCTTTGATATTTAAACATAAGAATGTAGATCAGATTTAAATAGTCTATTGTTTTGGTTTGGTTTTTTTAAGCAGAAGGAAATGTTAGATAAAATATTGGGTTTATAACTTTCAATATACTGTATAAACAATTTATATATTTTATTTTAATTTTTCTTTTAAATATTTTTCTTTTTTATTATCAATATTAATTTTTGTTATTTATATTTATCTTTTTATTATTGTTGTGGTTATTATTATTATTATTAGTAGTAGTAGTAGTTTTGGGCGGGATGTAGCGCAGTGGTAGAACGTTGGACTTTGGAGCAAAAGGTACCGAGTTCAAATCCCGCCCCACGGGGGCCCGGCTTCAATTTCGCAGAAGTT
>JAUTBQ010185648.1:0-10676 GCA_032361185.1 Lepetodrilus ovalis | reverse complement strand
TTATCCGACTACAGAAAGAGTTTGCGACATAGGGTCTTGATACTTTCAGAATATGTTAATAACATCATATATATCAATTGTGAGAAGTCTCATAGTAATATAGATGTTTGTTACCAATTTATTAACCCTTAAAGTTTGGGACGGTTATTTTTGGCCACCCGATATATATATATATATAGATGAAATCATCTAGTTGATTCAAAATGCTTTACAAAATTACAAGTGTAATTTTTTTCAACATTAACAATTCAGCTGAATTACTTCATCTGTTTTACCATGTGTAACAAATAATAATTCTATATATTTCTGGTCATGTATTCAAAACTAGAAATAAAACAACAAGCTCAGTTGTCACTATAATAAAGACTACAGGCGTTCAACTGAAAACACAGGACCAATACTATTTTTTCCACTTTTCATTGATATAGATGAAGCACCTTAAGCCACATGGTAATGATCTATTAATGAATCAATAAAAAGAGATGGATTATATTCATTTCTTAAAAATCTATATTTAGCACTGAAAACATAGTATTTAAAAAAACCCAACAATTTCATAATATGCACTGATGAAGTATGTTGAGTAAATCGGTGACTATATGCTACTTCCTTTCAAGTTAAAAAATATTTAATAACTTAAAAACATAATAATAATTTTTAAAAGCATGATGTCAACATCCAAATAATTTTGTGAAAAAAAAAATCAGCTTTATCTTCTGCCTAATTAATCTCTTCTGCCTAATTAATCAAACAATTAAATAAATCATACAATCAGAATACGATAAATTGTTTATACAAGATGGTGCAGTTGACGCAAAATGATGTGTATTCTTTGGACATGAGAGCCACAGCTTATGGCCTGCATTCAACAAAAGGGGGTCGTACCAATAGTCGGAGCGTAAATCAAGGTGCTCTTCATTGCCTGCTATGGTAAGAGCTTGTATACATCATGATGTAGGCCTGGACTAGGACAACACTTTCATGAGTGATAACTACATTTACAGACACTGTGTAAACAAGGGAGACAAATCAATCATTAACATGGGGTCAATACCGGGCTCTGTGACAAATGTGGAAGATTTCAGCTCTGAAGACTAAACAACACGGAGCAACATAACATATCAGATTCTGATTGAGGTATGTAAATTGACCACCCCCCCCAAAAAAAGACTGGAGAGATTAAAACAAAAATCTTGCTAAATTTGGAAAATGCAACATGGATCTAAAATATCAGCGGCCATGTTCCCAAAGCTATCAAATATGCGACGACATAGTTAAGCCTTCATGAAACGAAAACGTGACGATCCAGAAAGATTTGACGTTTTCCTCCACAAAGTCGTAAAGATGTCGTTCTGCATACGCTAACTTTGGGGACACGGACGCCGATTCGGTATTCCAACAAGACAGGAAGTAGCACCGGCGACCGCAACTAATCTTCTTTTAGCCTGTAATGTGAGAAAATGGCGACATGAAGCACAAATGATTTGGCACGGGATAACTGCACACACGTGGAATAGAGCCTGGCTCCTCGAAACATTCTCGCCACCCAACATGTAACAAATACAGCTAAATTTCACCTACTACATCGCCCTCTGCCCTTGTCCGTGCCAGCCAGCCAGCCCCCTGCATTCCCCTTCTAGGACACAAACATGGTACAATTAACACTCACCTTGCTGACAGCAACCAGCAGATGCCCTACAGAACTGTGTTCATGCCCAATCCAGCAGGGAGAGGGTTAAATGTACTGTCGCATGGACAAGGAAACCGAGGGTGATGTTTCTGGCGAACTCAACATATTATTGAAGTAAAAAGATTGCCTGCTTAGAAACCAGTGCAACCAACATGATATGCTTATATAGGACAAAAGTATGCATTTATCATCTTTTAAAAAAATTATAAAAAAAATACCACTATGCTTACAATTCTAACATGCTGTTATATAACTGGTAACGTATAAAACTTGCCATTTATAAACACAGGTGCAAGGGATTTACTCTCCCTTTGTTCATGACTGCATAGAGTTACCTCCCTTACCAATATTTGACCAAAAAAAAGAGGCTTATTTCTGCACTTTCTATCCACCCTTGTTCTTCATTAACCCTGGATTTCATGATAAGCAAAATGTATGTTTTTTTGTAAGACTCAAAAGTGAGAATTACTGCTAGATGAAAGGTGAAAATTTTATTGCTTTACAAAGGTGTCTAAGACACAGTGATGTGAACCACTATTGCTCAATACTTTGAATGATGCATTATTTAAAAAAAAAAATCAAAGGGAAGGGAGGTAACTCTGTCACGACTCCTGCTCACCATCACAAGTCCCACATGAATATCCATCCGTTCACTGTATGTGTTAGCTAGATCTAGAAACCCATGCGTGTCAGAATATATCTACAAGTTATGATCAAAAGGCGACAAGGGGAGATAATCATGTGCATATAAAATTGTGTGGCGTGGTCATACGGCCTTGTGTCGACCACCACAACAACGACAGTAGATACCACACCTGTGACAGGCAGTCAAGGGCCAGTAGCACCATAAACAGGGCACAAACAACGATAAAATTGTCAGCGCAGTCCACTTTTTGCAATTGGAATCGTCGCGAGCATCACACTCACATGGATGCCTGTATTCGCCGTCCGCGTCGGACATACAGTGATAAATCAAACACTTGGAACACAATACACATGTCACGCACTCAATGAATTTTTCCACACCGTCTGGAGCGTCCTCGCAGCTGCCGCGCTGGTTCTCCTCCATGGAGAACATCTCGTGGCAGTGTTTACACTGTGACCGGCTGCTGAGAAGCCGCCCGGAGGTGCCCCCGGGCTTGTGCCGGCTCTTGTGCTTCATTTTCTGTGGTAAAGGGGGATGCTGGACTACGCAAGGCTGCTGTTTCATGCTGGTGGTCGACTCCCGTTTGGTAGGTGGTTTCGGCATTGGTTCTAAATTGGGATACGAGTACTCGTGAGGTGCCCCCGGCTTGTTTTTCGAAAACGTCACGTACGAGTCCTCCTTGCACAGTTCCACGTTGCCGTCCGCGTCCAGCAGCAGTGTGTCCGACCGGCCGCTCAGCGACGTGGGCTCGTCCGAACGTATCCACACGTCGTCCTGCCCGCTGGAACTCTCGAAGCTGTCCGATTTGTGCGAACTGCTCTTGTCCGTGGGAGGGGAGGACATGTTCTTGTGTGTCCGCTGGGGAGTGGGCATGTAATGTACAAGATGGAGGTGGTGGTGATTAGTGTGGGGGTGCGGGTAAGGGAAGGCCTCGTTGAGCACGGCGCTGTTGACCGGTGACCGAGAGGCGGGGCTGGACGTCGTAGTGGACGTTGTGGATGCGGACTGCGACGAGCTATCTTTGCTTGTTGACATCGGCAACTCTACGATCTTAAAAAAACAACAACACCAGATTCTAAATTGAAATGCCAGGAAGCAGAATATATATATATATATATACATGTATAGAGAGAATCTCTCCCGAGTGTTTTGATATCCTACGAGGTTACTAAACATAAATATGAGGCTTTCCTGAGTATTTACGTTACTTTTATCAAAGAGTAGGATAACAACGATATCAAAACACACGAGGGCAAGATTCTATTTATCATCCAATGCAATTCTAAGTCATTTAAAAAGAAGGATATCAGTGTGAAAGGTTTTTACTGGAAAGTCCATGATTAAGCTGAGGTTAATTTGCACTGTGACATCGTAGCATTGTTATGACCTATAACCCTCTCCCTGTTGGATTAGGGAAAGACACTGCTATTTAGGGCTTCTCAGGTTGCCTGCAGCAGGGATAGGGTTAAAGTGACCTGATTGAATTGACTAATCAGAAACATTTGATTTAATACCTTCTAGGAAATAGCAATTTTGTCTACTGCATATATTTCCCGTCAAAGCCATTATTGCATAATAAATATCTATCATATTAGAATCACAGTTACAATATCCAGCAATACGTTCAAAGTGGTTTGTGTTGTTCTTTTTGCTACCGGCCGAGCTGAACTGACACCCATTTTGCCACTTTCAAGAAACCAGCATGCAATCGGCTGTGATACAGTGATATAGCTTATTCCAAATATGGTTTATTAACGGTATTGTCACGACTTCTGTATACATACATTGTATTGTTTTCTATTGATATTATAATCTTCAATGTGACCAACTAACATTCTATTTCTTAAAAACAAGATTAGCACATACCGGTACATTTTATCTAGTTGAAAATGTGCAGAATATTTGCTTTCCAAGTTGTTGACTGTTTATGAACATCGCTATCACTTCAGCAACAAGAACGTTGAAACATTACACGCAAAAGTTGATTTACCCGAAATAATAGCCCATGCAAAAATTGAAGCCCTTGTTTGTGGCGAATTTTACTCCAAGAGACACTTGTCTGCTGTTGATGCATGAATACAATCATGTAATTAATCTGTAAGAGTTGCTCCATTAATTTCTAAATATTGACTGAATTACATTTAAAAGCATTTTAATTACACAGGCCAAGGTAAATTTGTTTTGACTTCCAATTTTGAAAGAAATTGCAAATGCGAGTAAATTCATTCCCGCAATTTGCAGCCAAATAAATAAAGTATTATGCATTGTAGTAGATTACTTCACATATTATTAGACAAAAATGCTAAAATAGTTTTACATAACGAAACAATTCATGCCTCATTCAACAGTTCAAGATGTCAATTCTTTTAACCCTCTCCCTGCTGGATTAGGGCATCTCCGGTTGCCTGCAGCAGGGAGGGGGTTAATGGATATTTGTCAAACATTTATTGCCTCAGATTCCTGGTTATCAAATTATAAAAGAAATTGTGATTTATGGAAAGTCTTTAATTACTTATCAGCTGAATCAATGCTTATGTTACTGAACTGAAGAACCCAAATAAATGGGCGAAAGGCATATTCTTTCTATTTTGACATATATTTAATTATATTTCTATTTATTCTAGTATCTACTTCAACTTTAAATTATTTTATGGGCCCCCAACATCCTCGGAATATCAAGGGGATACTGCATATATATTTACATAATCATAATACTACCATACCGGTAAAAGTATTGCCAAAAAATGTTTTCAATGATGGCAATACTATCGTAATAGTTGCATTGGCCTCAAAAGTCGCTCATAAAAATTACCATACCTTTTTTACAGTTTTCATTCTTTTCCCACTTGCCTAGATTGTATCTATGAATAGTTAAACATGCTATCTTTTGATTTATATGAATAAGAGCTTGGCGGGGGCGATCCGCGCAAACCATGGCAACTGTGTACGCAGACATTTACGTACCTGGAACACTTCTTCATCCTCAGTAACGGAAGTCCCTAGGCTTCCGGAGCCTACAACATACAATACACACAATGACGTACGTACACAGTTTTACACACTGTTTCACAAGCCATATATCTAGAAAGTGAATGAACGCATACCACCTGGCCATGTGCTAATGATGTGCTAACAATTCCAGTTGTCTGTCACAGGTATGATCACGTGACATAATAGATTATAAGGCTGGATAACCGACTCCTGCTAATTTTTATATGACGGTGTAGCAGAAAGAATCTTTCTCCCAGAGGTCTGCTGCATTTCTGGTAAAGTGTAAACTGTTACAACGTCACAGTCCTATGGATGGGTCACAATGAGTATGACGTAGCATCTGCCGTTTACACTTTTCCCCCAGAGATTAGCAAAGCTGTGTTTTGATCATGGTTAGACACTTTTATGTAGGATGTTACAGTAATAAAATAGGGTGTACGCATTACATACTTTATCCATATACATTTATTGAAGATCAACATCCCAATATCAGTGTTGTGTATCACCATAGTGCAGCAAAGTTCAAATGGAAATCAACGGGTTGAGTCTCATTTGGCATGTCACAGGGAACGAGAACACAGGAGTTGGCTATCCAGTCCCTTATAATCTATGGGGTAATGTATATGTGTTATTCCTTAATGCATGGAATGGATTAGAATAATACTTCAAGAGGCTATGGTGGATCCATCCTCGCACCCCAGAGGTACCTGTTACGTTAGCACTGCATTGTAACCCTGGCTCACATCCAGAAGAAAACCTGCGCAAAACGCCAACCAATGAGATCATTTTCCCGATGAAAACGCAGTAAAAATCTATCCAATTAAACAGATGTTATCATTGTTCCATTTATACCTCCTGTATACCTTGCACAATTTTTCCCCTAGATGCGAGCCTGGGCATAGGCACTTGCCACTGGATAGTAGATCGAATCTATCAATATTTTTTTACTGATAACACGATAATACAATATGTTAAACAGTAAAAATAACTATACAAATTTTATTTTGATGTAATCATGTAAAAAGTTTTTGTGGTACATGTATATTGAACAATGGAATTGAATAGTTTTATTTCTGAAAACAGATATTACTATCTTTTCTACAGTTATGTGATAAATATAATCTAGCATTTGTATTCATTTAATACTGAATTTATGGAACTTTTTGGTAAAGATGATATTGTGCTCGGCAAAGTCTTACACAATATCAGTTTAACATTGTTTAATAAATTCAGTACAAATGACTACTCATGTTAGATCCTATATCCTAAGTTGAAGCAGTATCAAGGGATTACGTGTATAGATGTTTTTATGCATTCTTGAAGCTATATAATCATGAAGCTACACCGGTATTTCTTTTTACAGATGTATAACTTAATTAGTATTTCTTGCAATAAGGTAATTTTGATTGTACAACATTTATAACTTATTATTGGAGGGTTACTTGCCACTATTTTTGCCACTATTAGACAAGTACATTTTACATGTTTTGTTTTCTTGAAAAGTAGGGTGTACTTAAGTGAAATCATAAGGCAGAAAATGTTTGCAAAAAGTGTTAGTAAAGTAAAGTTATGTGGAAAATGGTTATTACTGTTTCATTATATGAACAGTTAAACAATTTAACCATTAATTGCATACATTACACTCAATAATGGGTATAGCCACGCTCAGCTCCAAAACATTCTTGACATCAGTGATGCATTGGTAACACCATTTATTTCAAGAAAAGTAAAATGATTTATGGAAATATCCTCAAAACACTATTACCAGTAATTAAAGCGACATTAAATAATATACGGATATTGTATGTTGCTTCAAATTTTGCCATCAGTATATATAGATTTATGTAATGGATAAAACACGTCTCTGAGGGTTTGGTCAAAAAGGTAAACACGATTGTAGAGGGAGAAACCATTTTCCTGAAACCGAGTGTACCTATACATTTAACTAAACCCAAGGGTGACATGTTTTATCTGACATACAAACCGACCAAAATATTATTTCATTTGTAATAAGCTTGCATACTGTACAACTAATATTAAAATAAATAAAATAAAAATTCAATAACTAAATATCAAATAATCAGAATTGAACACACCTCAAAGGTAGCGCAATATGGTATGGCCATGATGTGCACATGCTTAAAGAAAGATCCGAGAAGAGCATGCTATATTTACGTGACGTCATGTGACATTCATCACCAAGTATCACTCGCTATACGATGTATAACATTTTCAGTAAGAACGGTAGCCGCGAGGTATCACTGCTGGCAAAGTTGCAGTAGTTTTGAATGGTTCGAGCCAAGGTTCAGACACATGGGTTTCTTGAATTTAAGGATACAAGAAATACATGTATATACTATTAAAAGGTGTTTAAAAGTAATTCCCAGAACTTTCTAAATGTAACTTGTATGTCCCCAGGTATTCCAAGTTAATACCCAGGGATATTCCAATATCCTACCTGGGAAAATTAACTGTAAAGTGATTTACTCAATCTGCAGAGCCTCTGCGAACAATAGGATGTCATTATACTTCTATTGAAAATCTCAAAATGGTTAAAAAGAAAAAGGGGTGTACTGTTTTCGTGACAGTGTGACTGTGTGTTTATCAACATTACTGAGTCCCCGATACACAGTTAGTCCCTTTGTCTTCACTGAAAGTCGTCAATGTTGTTTTGGGATTTAAAGCCATTTTGAAGATTCTTTTACTCATATTGTGGCTTGCATGCTTATACTAGTCTGGATTTTCACCAGTATTTATAGTGCTAGTTCACTTGGAATATGATGCCCCACAGATAAGACATGGATATCCCACTCAGACACCTAGCTGAGACCATAGCGCTCTCTTAGCAGTGCATTAGCTATCGGCAATGAGAGCGCTATGGTCTCTTAGACTTAGTGGATAAGAGAGCATCATGAAAGGATACCCATTTAATGCTGAGCATCCACAAGCACATGTACCATGTGTTAAATTATTTTGGTATGACGCGACCGGGGATCAAACACGCTGCCTTCTGCACTGTGGGCGGACACTCTAACCATTACACCAAGGCGGTGGTCTTCACTGAAAACATTTCGCATTATAATACTACATATATACAGCATAAAGATTAGGCCAAAAATTAGGCCAACGTCTAGCAATTTGGACAAAAACAACATATTGTACAATCTAATTAATACAGCATGAAATAATTCATGCCTACATGGTTATATCAACAGCAGTAATAATAATAATAATAATAATAATAATACATGTATAGTATTCATGGTAATAGTAATTTCTAAACTAATGGTCCAGTCACACTGTAGTGTATCGTACTAGAGTATGTCAGCATATGAAAAAATATCACTCATACGCTGACATACGCTAGCGTACGAATGGCATCTGACCAGCATATACCCAGCATGTTGCTAGCATTTTGAGAAAGTGTACATATTGGTTCCTATTTCTAGCCCTTCATGGACCTCAGGTGTGACGTCTAATGCAATAATGATGCAATCTGGAAAGACTGCCATTGATATAGGCACTGTCACGTGATCGTGATAAGCTGGACATACGCAGAGTACGCTGGCCGTATGCTGGTCACACGCTGGCCATACACTACTCATAGGTTTAAATATCGTAAGTATACACACAATTCAGCATTTTCAAGGGATTCTTGTGTGTATGAAAATTATTTTATGAATTTTCATACACAACTTGTACTTTTCTCTCATACACTATAGTGTGACAGGGCCATTAAGAAAGGTTTAACCATGTATAGTTAACTATATCAACCAAGTATTGGTGCAGTAATATGCTAGTAGTCTTAGCATGTGCCTCTCAATCTAATAACACTTCAGTCTTGATATTCTCTACTTTTAATAAATCCATATATTATTAATATGAGATTTGACTACGATACAGTGTGCCGACTTCATGTCGGTAGTGGCACCTTCATTAATACAGATTGCTTGGCAATTGGATGAGAGTTAGTACATCAATAATATATACCAAAATATACATTCTTAGAAGCAAGGATTAAGAAACAACAGACTAAAGGTACTAAATTATGAATATCAAACTACCATGACAAACTTGAATACAACAACACATTTTGTTGATGCGTAATTTCCAAAGTATGTACAATAAACTATTTCAAATCAATAAACTATTTCAAATAATGTTAACAAATAATAAAAGAAAATACAAATGCATAAATTTACACTGGGAACATTGGCTTGAACTACAAAACGAATGGGCATTTCTATCTTTAACATATAAACTTGGTTATGAAAAAGTGACATTTTCCTCCACGACTATTTAAGGTTGTCGTTGCACGTACGATGGCTTCGGGAATATTACCCCTGGACAATAACTTTATCCACATCTTAGTTCAAAAGGTAACATGATGGTTATCCTAAAAACAATTTTAACACAATATAGACTAATCCACGTCTGCATATTAAATGTACATGATTCGTCTTGATGCATATGTTCCGTTGCCCTGTATATAACAGTGCAATTCATCATGAACACCACACAGTGAAACATGTAGTACATGTATAATGAAGACCAAAAGCAGATCTCTGATAGGTTCAATAAATGACCTTTCAAAATTAGTATTCATCCTGACCTAGTTGGAAAAATGGAGTACAGTTAAAAGTTGACCTCATGACCTGAGACCAGTCTCGTATGTAAAGAGGCACATTGCAGGTGTCGCAGCATGTGTCAAAAATAATAATAACGCGAACATTAATATTGCACCAAATCCATGACCAAAAGCGTGCTCACAGTGCTATATTATTACCACAGTCAATGGATCAGTGTGCTCTCATTTTCTTTCTCAACTCCATGGGGAGTATACAACCCAATCTGCCATTCAAGGCACTAGAGGGTTTATCATTCACATGCGCTTGTCCTTCCGTGTACCCATTCTCTGCTGGATAAACAGATGCATTATCGAACTATGCCACTCGCCTAAGTTGACATGATAGAATGTTAAATGCTTCAATAACTAGCAAATTGCATACAAAAAGAGGGAATTACACAACTAAATTTGCTATCAGAAACAATAGTGTTTTCTTACGACTACAATCAAAAGCAATATTTTGCAAAAAGATTATACAGTAAAGTAAATAAGTCATTCAATCAAAAGAATGCTTATGAAATGCATGTAAATATATACAAATATATAAATACTACTTGTAGTAAAAAATGCTTAAACAGTAGTCTATCATAGATTTTGATACATTTCAATGGGTATTTGTCAAATGTTCCACTATCTCTTCTGACATGACATGATAGAATGTTAAATGCTTCAATAACTAGCAAATTGCATACAAAAAGAGGGAATTACACAACTAAATTTGC